>CAIGRB010038977.1:133712-165061 GCA_903798255.1 Fraxinus quadrangulata
TTAAAAATTCACAATATTTTATACTTGGATCTACTATAACTCTTTGACCAATATACTGTGTTCTCGTAATTCCGCACATTCTCAATCATTCAAACATACTAAAACATCCAATATATCTTATTTTAGTCTTGATCGTTCGTTTGATAAAACTCAACCATCTAAACTAAATACAGTTTCTGATATTAACGTGACACCAAAGGTGTTAGTAGATCACGTGCAATTTCTTATACAATTGGATATTGCCTTTCGTGACACCTCCATCATGATAGAAGACTAAATTCTTATAAATTTTTTTGATTGTAACATACTACGAACGTCTATGCACATATATCTAGCTAACTCAGAGAGAACTTCAAGATTTGTATCACGACATCTATCGCTCTAGATATTGATGAACTAGAACTAAATGAGAGAACACTTGTATTGATGTCCAAATAATTTCATATATCATCTGAATTTGTTGAAATATTTCTTAAAAAGAAACTTTGGAAAGTAGAACTGTTATAACCTCCTTTTTCAATATTATAGTTATATATTTTACATAATATAGATTCTATATGCATATGTGATAATTCTACATTCACGAATTTTGAAATCCCCTTTATAATAGCTTTTGTACCAGTTATGTTCAGTCGAGGGTCAATTATCGAAGCTAGTAGAAATAAAGAAGGCAACTCTTCCCAATATTTACGAAATTTTAACTCCATAAAATAAATATATCAACATAAATTGGTAAATGCCTATGTTTATGAAATACTTGTGAAATGTAGAAAAAATATTGTAAAACAAGTGAAGATGTAGAGTAATAAACACCGCTACATACTTTAGTAGCATTGAAAAAAAGTTTTAAAATTTTTTTCACGTGAAATGGAAGATTCCATTCCCAATCTTCCAAATTATGTTCGGGTTCATAAGTATGCATGCCATTATAATATATTGAAATAACTTTATCATATTTTTCACACGATCTTAACATAAGATATGTAAAGTTTCATCTATGTGTTATATCAGTGACAAATGATTTCTCTTGTAAGCCATACTCTGAACATAAACTGTTAAATCCTTACTTTCTTGCTGGTGACACAGTAATAAAATTTATTACTTGTCTAATTTTATCTAAAGGTAATTTTATATATTTTAATCCATCTTTTACAATCAAATTGAAAATGTGGCATACATAACGTTGATGAAAAAATAAACTTCCAAATGTAGGGTTCAAATTATTAATAAATTTTTCGATAACAACTTTTTCACACTAATATTATCAAAAGTAAAATTTCGAACCATATATTGTATACCATGTTCTTGTATAATATCTTTTAAAACTAGGTATATGTTATTGACATTATGAGGATATTTTACACATTTAAATGTAATAATTCTTTTATGCATAATCCATAAGTTATCAATGTAATGAGTTGTAGCAGCAATATAATTTTTTTTATTAACACCGATCCATAAATCAGATGTAAACGATATAACACTATTAATTGTTTTAAGACTTTCAATGGTAGTTTGTTTTCTTTTGTTAAATAATTTTATTCAGTCAGAACGAAGAGTATTTCTACAATAAGAAGAATACTTGGGTTGAAGATAGTTTTGCACAAGTCGAGTAAAATGTACAGACTCTATCATCATAAGTGACATATCTGTTGCAGCCACGTATGCTGTCATTCCTTCATGAAATCGTTCCCGTGAATATACAAAAGTGGAAATAGTAGAATTAGAACCGCCAAACATTAGTTTGCTCTGTTTTGAGTCATGAATGACTAGTTTGGCTTTGCAACTTCGTAATAGGTGCCTATTTAAACGCGTTGTGCTTGAACAAGGGTTCCAACTAAGTTCTTTGTCACAGTAATTGCAACATGCCTTCCAAATATCGACTTCATTTTGCACCCCAACTTTTTTACGTGACATATGTTGCCAACAATCTGATAATTCTTTTTTCGATCTTTTAATTTCAAATAGTTCATCTTCTTCGATATCCTCCAAATTAATTGAACAATTTTGAGATGCATCATAACCGGATGAAGTACTCGAACTCCCCTTAAACTGATTAATTTCATCGCTATTAAAATCCATCTATAGATATTATAGCAAAGAATATCAAATATTTGAGTAAAAGAAACTGATAGAGTAAAGAAATTAGAGATTGAAATTAGAATTGAAATTCAACGAGATTAGAGATTAATTGAAGTAAATTGTTATGAAGTTTTAAAACAAATTTCATGTATTTATAGCCAAAAATGTATCCATTTTTTCAAAATTTGAATTTCAAATTGACCTCGATTTAAAAAAAAAAAACATCATAGCTGCCTGCCATGCGTGTAGCAGGCAGCTATTTTTGTGACAAAGCAGCTCATAGCTGCCTGATGAAGCGCTGCCTGCACCGTTGCAGGCATGCTTCGGGCCTGCAAATTTGCAGACAGCCGACTGTAATTAAATTTTTTTATTAATTTTTTTTTAAATAGAGTCCGAGCCGAGGAGCCACACGGGTTGGCTCGGGCTCGAGTCGGTTCCCAAAAACAAGGCTCGACCGAGCCTAGGCTCGGTGGTCAAGGGCCCCGAGCCGGCTTGGCTCGGGCTTCCGAGCCGTTTTGCCAAGCCTACCCCTCCCCATCCACCAACACCGCTTAAAAATCCCCTTTTTTTTTCCTTCTCCACATCCATTTCTTGAGTTTTTAAAAACTACTTTACAAAATAAGTAATTTAAAAGTAAATAAGTGGCTTTTTAAGCTTAGCGAAACATTAGGATTAGAATAACTACCTAGCAAGGTAGGAATGCGAAGAAGTTGAAGGAGGCTGCAAAGGAGATGCAACCAAGAGAACTCTCTCTCTCTCTCGCGCACACAATTCTTCCCATGTCCGGTCACCGCTCCAAGTTTCTTCCTTTCTTCATGTTTAAATAAACAAACAAAAACACCTCCAAAAACCCTACGAATAAAGCAAATTCATTTTTGTTTACACTAATGAACATCATTATTGTATACAGTTTTGTTATTATTATACAAAAAACGTTCTGAGCATTCAAGAAGAAAGAAATCTCTTCTTTCCTTTGGAGGCTCCTTTACAGAAATAAACAATAACAGAGCAAAAGCAAAACACCTGTGAATTGTAATTATTATTTGTTATGCCAAGAATGCTTCCTCGTACCTGCATTTTCTTGTATTGTATCTTCGTCGCTCTCTCTTCTTTTAGCATAACTGCCAGTTTACAAAATCTCACCCTCCCTCATCAACATCCCAACCCTGAAGCTGTTGTTCAGGAAGTACAAAGGTATTTATGTTTGTATGTATGAACTAACTACGTTGTTGTACTGTCAGTCACATCTAGTTTTGCTCATTATTGCAATTTCTGGAGTGTCCCGTCCTGTACGGATTTTGCCTTTTGAAAAGTTGGGTTTTTCTGAATTTGCAACCGAACCTAAATTTCTGCATTTGGGTTTCGCCGATAATCAAAACAATCCCATTCTCTTTTCAACAAGATTTCAAATCAGGAGTTGATATGGATTTTGATATTTTTACAGAATTCATAATCTTTGTTTCAATTATTTGTCGAAGAAATCATTTTGTCTTCTATATATAACTCTGTTTTCAATTTTCTTCATTAATTGCAAATTTACATTCTTTTTCAATTTTATGATGTGCAAAACAGGAGGGTCAATGTATCAATATCAAGAAGGAAAATGTTATCTGACCAATCCCAATGTCTAACCGGCAATCCAATAGATGACTGCTGGCGGTGCGACCCCTACTGGGCCTCCAACCGCCAGCGCCTGGCGGACTGCGCCATTGGCTTTGGCCAAGGAGCATTGGGCGGCAAAGGCGGCCAAATCTATGTAGTCACCGACTCCTCCGACCACGACACTGCCAACCCTTCTCCTGGTACCCTCCGCCACGCTGTCATCCAAGATGTCCCCCTATGGATAATTTTTCAATCCAACATGGTTATCAAACTCAAACACGAGCTTATAATTAACAATTACAAAACCATTGATGGGCGTGGTGCAAATGTGCACATAACCGGCCATGGCTGCTTAACTTTGCAGGACATCAGCAATGTGATCATTCATAGTGTCCACATTTACAATTGTTTACCATCAGGAAATACGATCATAAGGTCGAGCCCAAGTCATACCGGGTGGAGAGGCAAATCAGACGGCGATGGGATTTCCATTTCTGGTTCCAGGAATATTTGGATTGATCACTGTGCCTTGTCACATTGTACCGATGGCTTGATCGATGCCATTCTTGGCTCCACCGCCATTACCATTTCTAACAACTACTTTTCTCACCACGACGAGGTCATGCTATTAGGACATAATGACAAGTACTTGGCTGATTCAGGAATGCAGGTTAGAATCGTGTGTTTCTGGTTTTGTTTCCCGGGCATGTTCCGGTTTTCTGCTAAGAATGTCTTTGTTGTTGAGTAGGTGACAATAGCCTTCAATCACTTCGGGGAAGGGCTGGTGCAGAGGATGCCAAGGTGCAGGCGAGGGTATATACATGTGGTGAATAATGATTTTACTAAATGGGAGATGTATGCAATTGGTGGAAGTGCTAATCCTACAATAAACAGTCAAGGCAATCGCTATACTGCGCCACCAGACCCAAATGCTAAGGAGGTAATTTTACATTTTAGCATGTTTCGACTTGTTTAAGATTTACTTTCTAAAAAAGTTCGTAACTTTGAAAACCATGTTTCGTAAAAGAAGTAACTTAAGAGTAAGTTTGATCTACTTTTAAGCACAAGCACACATACTAGGGAGAGAAAATCATTGTTTAAAGCCTACAATTTTTTCCTCATGAACCTTTTTGGTTTGTGAACCAACTCTAATGCAGTGGATGTGTTGTTCTTGGTGGTGGGATGGGGTGGGGTAGGTGGTTATCCTCCCAAGTTAAAATTAGAATAATTTTTGGCAGATAAAGTTTGAATTAAAAGCTCAAAACTAAAATTATCTCTTTCTTACTGGTTATTCTTTTCTTGGGACCCCATGAAGAGACTACAATTGACAAGATTTTTGTTCCGTTTTCTTCTTTAGAGTGTGTTTGAGCCACATTATTTTGGAAGAATGTATTTTCGAATAGTAGATTAATGGAGAATGTGTGGTTGAAAAAAGAAGGAAAAAATATTGATGTGATGGAAAACAATATTTCATTGAAGAGTGTGTGGTTGAAAATGAGTAGAATAATTGGAATGCGAATTTTAATGTAGTTCAAACGTAGGAATACTAATTCATGTCGTCGAATTTACCTAAGCATGCTATATTATGAGGATGTATCTTGTACAATAATCTTGCTGAGGTAAATGATGTGAAATTGAAAGTTGCAATGATGGGAAATTGAGTTCTCAAGACGTTGATATCTTTCATTTTCTTCCTTTTTCACAATAATGTAATTTGTAATTTTCTTTAAGAAAGGGTGCATTCACATTTGCACTTCTGCCCTATTTGGAAACCCACAGAGAACTTTATCATGTGCATAAAAATAAATTTAATAGTGATTGAACTTTTGGCAAGTGTATGGGTTTTCACGTGTCTTTGAACAGGTGACCAAGCGCGTGGACACCGACGAGGGGGAATGGGCTGGCTGGAATTGGAGGACGGATGGGGACATAATGGTAAATGGAGCATTCTTTGTGCCCTCCGGCGAAGTCCTCAGCACTCAATATGCCAAGGCCTCCAGCGTCGAGCCTAGGTCCGCTGATCTCATTGACCTTCTCACCATGAATGCTGGTGTCATTGGCGGTCCAAGGTACACGCGTTATACATATATCTTTTGCTTTTGTATTGGTAAAAATCGATTGTCTGCTTCTTATATTGACCGTGTGCAGCGAACAAGCACCCATAAAGTGTGGCTCTCACTAAAGCTTAATTAAGGACTAGATGAAAATCTTGTAATTCTCGACTCATGTCTAAGTGTGTGTTTGATGCGCATTACTTGATAATAAACTGAACTATTGGAAGACAATTATTGAATATAAATATGTCAAGATAAGGTACATTAGGTCCATGTGATGCGCGCTTTAAGAATCTATCTTACCACACGTGATTTTACGGTCGAGTTGTCTTTTAGGATTTCTGCCCTTTATCATTCACAGGAACTACCTTTCGAGTTGCTTTTGTTTAGTAGAAAATTATGGCAAAATGTGGGGATACACTCCTTCATGGCTTACTGAAATTTTGTCGGAGTATGATCCATTAGTAGCATTAAAGAAAACTCGTGACAAAAAATGTTAAATAAACAGTGCAGTAAATAGGTATAGCACAAATTGATGTAGTGTGAAACAAAAGAAAGCTATTTATTTTATAAAGTGTTAAAGATTCCCCAAAACAGATTATGTAATAAGACAGTTGAGGAGCCAAACTGTTTTCCCTGTGGATTGATATTGAAAAAGGTTATCTTTTTCAAGTGGGGTCGTGGGGTATGTTCTTCTCATTTTGCCATTAGCCTGTAAGCTTCAAAAAAGGATGCTATCCTCCACTTCAATTCGTATCTTTTCAGGCAGCAAAAAGTAGATCAGCCGTTCACTGAGACTACAAATAGGTGTCACGAATTTCAAAGTTGATTTTAGTTAGTTTTTCATTTTTCTAGTGTGAAAGACTATCAAACAATTTCAAAGGCTAGAGGTCTTGTTTCTTGTCGTGAGGCAAATGTAGCCATGTTAGTTGTTTCAAGTATGTGTCCATGTGAAAATTACGTACTCCATTTCTTGCATTCCAGCCCATGAATGTGGGCCCAACCCTTCGAAATTTGATAATATGGGTCCCATTTGTGATGCTAAGATATATTCCTAACCAACAACCTTTCGGCTTTCGGTGCCAGTGGGGGTCTACTGGAAAAGGCCTTTCCTTGTCACCTATTTGCTGCTGGTCCCTCGTTGAAAATTCCCATTTGAGCCCTGAATTTGTACCATTTACAGACGCGTACTATTTTGCTGGACAGAAAATGAGAGGAAAAGGGATTTCAATCTGTCCATTTTCCTCTAATGTAAACCCAGTATTTGCTTAACAGCAACAGTACGGCACATTTGGTACAAAGTATTAGATCGGATTAGACACTAAGCTTGACACGATTTTAACTATAGTAATAAGGCCACAAAAAGAGGTTTCTTATGCCACCAAGTCCCACCTCCTTCGATGTGTTGTATTAGCATAAATCATTGTCATTTTTTATTTGCAGGGACAACAGTATCAGCATGACCTATGGTGGTGGGGCAGCTACCGGCGCAACTGCAGGAGGCGGTGGGGGGTCAAGTGGTAGAGACGATGACTACTTTGGAATGATATTTGGGAGCGACGGAGCCCCAACAAAATCATTTCCACCCACCATCTTGCTTTCGTCTCTTCTAATTATTTTAAGTCTGTATACAGTGGCCAACCATATTGGTTCATTATCATTATTATAGTATAAATATATCAAAGAAAAATGGGCAATAAATCTAAGAAAATTTCGAAGTTCAATTAATGCTGGGGTCCCGCTTTTGTACATTATTGATAGGTTGCTTATGGGTCACGTAGTTTTTAAAGGAAATTATTGAAGTAATTGATGAATATTAGTATCTTTTCTTGAATTTTCTTTTGATTTTAAATTGATTATGTATGACAAGTTATAAGTTGAAACTGTCATATTTCTTAACTTACATTCGTGATTGAAAATACAGAAAAATCTAAAATTTTATGGGTTGAAAATCTTCAGAATCAAAATATTAAGAATGCACATTTGTCAATTCAACTCTTACTAAAGAGTTTGTTTGGTAGGACTTTTGTTGTTGGTTCTGTTTTGTATAGAAGAGTTTCATGAGAAAGATATTTATACAAAATACTTCAAAAAAATTATTCAAATATGTTCAAAAAACAACTTCTTAATCTCACAAAATCCTGTCAAATGAATCCTAAACTAACTAAGTTTTTGTTATCATTGTACATGATACCAAAAAGCATTTAAAAACATTATATTTTAGCATGGTCTAAACTTGCTATCAAGAAAAGTAATTAAAAAAAAAAAAAGCTACTTCGCCATTTGCCAAACATCATATAGGCTACATATAGTTGTTTCAGGCCAAACAATAAGAGGCCTGAATCCACCTGAAATGCGGAATGGAATACTCTAAAATGTTTCATAACCTTATTATTATGTATGCAAGTAGACACGATTTTTACTCGGCATGCGTCCAATCCAAACACAATCTTGCTTCTATAGCTCTCTTCTCTGATTGGGCATTCAACAAAATCTTATCTGTTGACTTTTGTTACTATTAAAGGCATATGATTATATAAGATAAGATATCGATGGCTCATCATGTGTTACATTTCAGTTGAAAAATCAATTGCAGTCATTGTTTCCTATTTCAATTGAATTATATTTGTCATTTGACACATAGCTTGGGGCCTTAACTATCTTTTAATTTTATTAACAAGATGATGAGAGGATACCCCACGTGTGATAGGAAATTGCCAAAAGTCCAAAGGCATCGAATGCTAAAGTCACTCTCCTCTTGTGAATTTAATTGTGCCTTTGTAGTCGGTTGCGAGGAATGGGACCTGCAGTCTAATACGTCTCTTTCGAGAATGCTTGCTTTTTTTCAAAAATAATTGTGCAATGAGTGACCGACTAGGGGGGACGGGAGAGAAATAAGAACGAGATGCGCAAATCAAATCATGTCATAACCAAGCTTTCAAAATATAAACAAAAGAAAGGACATTGAAATCATATCGTGGTATAACCAAATTGTCACACTAGGAAGTAATCAGAAAGAGAACAAATCAACATACAGCTCTTTCTTTAAATAAGAATGAAATGGATATTCACACAGAACTTGAAGTAACTTGATCATGAAACTCGTATTGATTACACTTACTGATATCAATTACTAAGACGGCCAAGAATTGAAAAGATGGAAGATATACCCACGTCGAGAAAGAAGAAAAAACAATGAACCATAAAGTGAAACTAGATCAATATCTCCATTTCTTACCTGATATTTTTAGCTTTCTTTCCAACTTTGCATTGGATAAGTCATATTTCTTCCCTTTTGGGATGAAAGAAAGATGCCAATATAGATGAAAAGAGCGGAAAATCCTCGAGCGTTAGGCCAACATAGCTCCACCAACCTCAAAAAGTTATGTCACTCCTATTTCTTTGATAGGAGTTCAATATCTTCTCAAGGAGAGAGAACATCTGATGAGGGAGAACTTGGCTTCATAATTCACCAGAGATCCCTAGATCTGAGTAACAACTTCTTCTAGTCTCTTCCATGCTAACTCACGACGCTCTTCTTGTTCTCCTGCCCCTGCTTTCATTTCCTCATACTGTCTCTGACACTTCTCAAACAGTTCTGTGTCCATCTCCAGGAACCTTTTTTGGACATCGGAGCTCAGACCAAGGATTGCCTGATTCCAATGACCTCGTATATTCTTTTCCAATGCGTCAAATATTATTGGTAGGACAACATGTCGGTTCACTGCAATCAGGCTCACGACGTGCTCATTGTTCCACCAGAAAAGAGCCCTTTCCGCCACCTGTCACGTAGCATGAGGAAAAATATAGAAAGCTGAAGTCTAATCACGATAAAAGGAACAAAAACTTGAAAGCATGATCTGCACGGCCAAAAAAAGTGCACATGTTCTCAAGGGCATTTCCAATATTCACTAACCAATTTGAGAAGCATTAAAAAAAAATAAATAAATAAATAAAGGAACAACGAACTTGCACATACACCACACCACATCATACCAATATGAATCAAGTTTCACATTGAGCATCTTGAAAGAAAAAACTGCATGGCGATGCATACATTTTTTATAAGCAATTTTTAGGAGGGAGCATTTGATAAAAACATAAGCTTTGGAGCATAATGCTTGTACCCATATAAGAGAGAGCGAACTGAACACTTCATTTAAGATCTGTAATATCACCAAGTTTCTCAAATAAACCATAAAAGTAATGGGACAGTTATCAAATCAAATTTACTTGATATGCATGTCAGCAATGGCAGGCCACATAAATTACTTACTTATTAAGCAACCATGACTATCACATGACACTGGATTGCATGAAACAATGAATGGCACCGTGACACTTCAATACTTCAGTTGACAACACCAAGAGTCTAGCTGGTAATATTTAGCAATGAATTTGGCAAAATATTCACTTTTCAAAGGTGAACACAATGAGGACGCCACACTCATGCATTCCTAGGATTTAATAAATTGTAACTTTGCCATGCTTGTTCACATTTCTACATGACAATGTTAAAACTAGTGCTGATATAACAATAAGATCAGTATCAAACAACTCAAATCATTTGAGAAGTACCCACCAGTATCCTCATTACATATGCAAGGCTTGCTACTTTGTACTGGTAATATGAAGCATAATAATAAGCGAAGTTTTCAATAGAATTACTTTTTAGATCATAAAAATCGCATTGAATATGCCAATACGGAGATGCTGAGACAATTAGGAAATAAACATGTTACAAGCTGAGGTTAGCCTTTTTTGCATGAGCTTCACTCAAAGAATAATTCAAACTCCAAACCAAGCTCATGTTCAATGCAAATATGCATAATTGAAAGCACAAATATCATCTAGACCCTGCATTGGGATCAAGGTCAAATTAATTCCACATAAAATATTAATTGTTCAACTTTAACAATTAAGTGAAAATGTTTCCCTTAAATTTTCAACTTAGTAAATTATTCAATAGCCCAACTAACTTTCACGGGCACGCACACAATTTACTTCTATTTTTTACAATATATTAAAATATTAGGATAAAAAGCATATACATGTTATTTCAAGAGTTTAGAGAAATCGAGTCAAAGCTTATACATGTTAGTATTATCTGAACTGTAACAGAAAATCAACCTCGAGCCTCTTTTGCATGACCAGATACACGAACTTAGCTGAACTTTCCTTGTAAAAGGCTTGGTTTCTTTTTAGTGGTAAATGATGGGGAGAAATCATTTTAAGGGGGTACTGAAAACAGTAACATAGTTCAAATTATTCCCACTTCTGACCTTCCGTTCATTGCATGAAAGAGGGAGATAAATGGAGGAAGCTTGTTTCCTTTCCCAGTAAATCATGCTTACCAAGTATATATTTTTCTAAGTTGATTCTAATCCGCAAACTATTATGCCTTTTTATACATCATTTAAGCGTCGTATAATATTCCATTTCCAGATAATCTAACAATAATCTTTGAATTAGTTTGGTGTGATAGAAAATTTATAGTATGAAATACCTTTAAGAAAGCCAAACCATCTCCAATATTCTAAAAAAGCATCAAAATAATCGATCAAATATTTTCCACTAGGCAATGACTACAATTGTGTTCTCTCCAGATTCAACATTCCGCCTCATGACCCACTTCCAGTAGTAATCTAAGATCAGCTTAGACATGTAATTCTAGATTATGAACAGATACAGGGAACATTGCATATACACCAGGATAGTAATGCAAACTTGATGCAGCTAGATCAGCTTAGACATGTAATTCTAGATTATGAACACATACAAGGAACATTTTATGAATTAATTGATATAGAGTTTTTTCCTTTTACTTTATTTGTGAGCAACGGTAACATGAAATTACACATTAAAGGGCTTCACATGTCAGCTTAGAAGGATTACCAATAAATTATCATACATCATAGACCCACTACTTGCTTATCAGTATAATCACAATTCAGCAAAGGCAAATTCTTAGAACTCAAATAGACGCCAGTACACTAAATCCGGAAAAGTGCAGATACCAATAACTTTTTCTCTTGATTTAAAAAAATAATAATAAAAAATAAGAAGGAGGAACGTCACCTTTTCTAGAAATAGGATGAGGTGGGTAAAGCGGAAATGATGATATTTGCAAGGATGATGCTCAGAACGAGATTCCATTCTATGATTGTGGATGGACGACAGAAAAAGTCTCAATTTAGGCGTGTCACAAATTTCTTACAAGACAAAATTAATAACTTATTTCAGATTTATGCAATGTCTCAAAGTATAACTTTTTATGTCACCAATCAAAAATCAAGCTGAGAGACTATGTGGAATTTAATGAACTACTCATTAGCCAACATGGAAACTGATTTCAGAAGTTATACATTATTAATTCAGAAGAGCAATAATTTTATGAAAATTACACTGCACGGATTCATGACATAAAGCAACAAATATAACAATATGGTACAAACCTGGAAATGCGAGCTGTTGAGGCTTCGTCCAATTTGTCTAAACAGAGGAACCATGCAGCGTTGGAATTCTGCAGACTGTGTAACCTCCAATATTTCTTCTAGTTCTCCTAAGAAGAGAACCTCCTTACCACAATTTGTAACCGGCCAGTACTTTAACATCCCCTGAATGACAGTATCTGCCAACCTGTAATCTTTCGCGACAAATTGCGTTATACAATAGGACAACTGCTGATGATATGATGTAACACATTTAGCCTCGTGAAGTGGAATGAGTGCTCGTACAAGGAACAACTTATGCTCTTCTTTCATTGGCAGTGCAAATCCATTTATAATACTTCCAAGAATTTCTAAAAGCTCACCAATCCCACAGTACTTCTCTGTCTCAAATAAAAATTGATAAAATATGTTGTTTATTGCATTCCTTATGAAGGGTCGATGAACCATAAATCTTCCATATATTCGATGAAGAATAGTCTTCAAGTACTCCCGCTCTCTCATATCTTCTGAATCAAACAAATTGAGCAATTTTAACACAAATGAGTGATCAAGATATTTCTTCGCAACCTTAGTGTCCGTATCAGATGAAACCACATATCTCAAAAGTAACTCATATACAAGTTGTAAGTGAGGCCACGCAGGATCCATGAACATCTCATCCTCCTCTGGATCTCCACCCTCCAAACCCGTATCATGCAGTGAAGGTGGCAAACAACGGAATATATTGAAGGATATCATCTTAACCAACTCATCCTGCATTATCTCATTCATCTTACACGACCCCGTCTGCACCAAATCAACAAGCTCTGCAAGGGTTTGCCTCTTCATCTCCTTTTCACGTGCAGACTTCATCATGTCCGAGAAATCAAACATAATGCAACAATTCTGAAGTTTCCTGATGAACACTACGTGTCGGTCTGACAATTGAACATCCTTCATCATGGGCAAGACCTCGACTACTCCAGGGTTTTGTGGGACAGACACTTGAGTCAGGGATTGTGGTGGAGCAGCCGGCAATCTGGATGCGTGATTCACAGTCACATCTGGAGCTGCTGTAGTCGGTACTGGAGGTTCAATAGCTTCCGATTTCGAGGGCTTTCGTTGCCCTATTTTCATTATTTTGTTAAACATCACTTTTCCCCAATTAAAATACCCACCACAATTAAAAACAGTAAACAAACACTCAGTCTTACACCAACGCTAGTAATACTAATTCCTAGTTATCTCCTATACCTATTCTTATATCCATCAAAGCACATAATTTTAAAAAATTGAACCCTGGAAATGGGAGAAAATAAATAAATGTACGAACTACGAACGGTTATACATGTGAAAACAAATATCATACATTATCTTGTATAAGCATAAAGTGTAAATACCTTAAATTGGGTGTGTGAATTGATCAAACCAATGCGAAATCTGGAAGAATAAAGCCATGTATGAGAAAATTTAAAATCCGCATATACACCATGAAAACAATGTTCTAGAGATAGAAAATTGTGCGTTTTCCGATTTAAGGAAACAGGGAGATCCGAAATGGGAGGGAAGGAAGAGATTACCGAAGCAGCTTTCGCAGTCTCTCTCTTGTCTTTCTTTCTTTCTTTTTCTGTGGCCGCTTGAACAAGAGAACCCGGGACCCGATCCCGAGGGATATTTGGGCGATTTTATTTTGAATAATGAGCAAGTTGATTTTGAATTTTGAATTTTAGTTGTACAATTAATCCTAATTACATGAAGTGCACAAATTTATGTTGTAGCGCCGCATGGTTTTGATGGAAACATCTCCGTCCATGGCTCGAGTTGGAAAGCGAAATTTAGATTCACGTTCTTAGATATACAAGTCAAGTAGAGTGTCAAGTGAGAGTTAACATATTTGAAAAGTTTTCACAATTGAGGACTAATAATGTAACTATTAGGCCCCGTTTGATACACAACATTTTTCAAGAAAAATGGAAATTTTTTGCCATTTTTTAACTTTTGCAGTGTTTGATAGGTAAAATTTTATCTGGAAAATATTTTCCACCTTTCCTTATTTTCCACTTTTTTGAGGAAAATGTTTTTCTTGTTGTTTTGGTGGATTTTAATTTTCCTTTTTTTTTTTTTTTTTTTTTTTTTTTTTTTTTTTTTTTTGAAGTTTATTATGTATGTCATTTGGTTAAAAAAAGTAACGATGNTTTATTGATAATTTTCATACAAAATAAAGTCAAATGAATGGTAGTCGGTATGGTAATTTTTTTCCAAATATATATATTTTTTTGGCAATTGAAACAAATTCTAGACTCAATGGTAGAAAAAATTATCACTTTAATGGACAATTTAAAAAAAAAAAAGAAGTCAAACGGAACCAAACTTTCAACATTTTTCAGGTGAAAAATTATACCAATCAAACACAATTAATTACAATTTACAGTAAAAATATTTTCTTTCCACCCATTTTCCACCTTTTTAATCAAACAGATCCTTAATAAAATTGAGAACCAATGGAGAAAGTTCCTCATTAAAATAATAAAGTTTTTAGAGTAATTTTATTCCTCAATTTAAAAATGAATTAATTAGACTATTGGATCCAATTTAGCCTGATTTGACAATCATTATTTGAAAAAAAAAATATTTTTAATAGTGATTTTTAGGATAACGTATAATTTAAAAAGTAAGATTTTTTTTTAAGTTTATGTGCAAAAAATTTAGGAGAATGTGATTTAAAAATGAATATGTAAAATAGTAAGTTTTTAAATAATTGTTGTCAAATAGGGGCTTAACGAGAATTTGCATATCAATAAAGGCGAATTTCATATAAAATCGGAATTTACAATTTGATTTTAATTCAAAACTAGAAGTTTCCCAATAAATGCATTGTGATCATATTAAACGTTTGGTATAATTTATTTAAATATTTTTTTAAAATTTATTTTCAATCATATATTCCCCCAATAAAATGAATTTGCACTTAATCGTAACTTTTACCTACTAATAGACATTTTTTTATAAACAAATTATTTTCACTCCAATTAAGTTCTCAAAAAAAGCTAAACAGGAAATGTAGGGTAGTAGCAGATGTAACGTCCTGAAAAATTCATGATAATTTTCCGGATATTTGGTGCATTTTATATTCTATATAATTTTAATGACATAAAAAACAAGCTAAATGAACATTTTTAAACCGTTTGTCTTAACCTTGAGGCCATTTAGCTTTTCGAGGAGATGGATGCAAAGATCTCCATGAGCTCTTCGAAATGGTATCTATCTTGGGATCATTCTTCCGACTAGAATACATGTGCCGAAAGTGGTTCGGAAGTAATGACGACAAATGGGAAACCAAAATGAGTAATTTGCGTGGCCAACTTCGGACGGGTACAACTTTCACCCTTGTGAACGATTTTATTTTTCGACAATGGTGTATTGAAGTATTCCGTGAGAACTTCATAATGGTACCGAGATCTCGATGTGACAACTCAAATTTAGCATTCGAAATTAACTATGAATAATAGTGACAAAACTGTAATTGACCAAAGATTTGGGTGGAATCACTACAAGTTTTGTTATATCTCATTGGTATTCCATAATCGAGACAATTGAACTATGAAACTATTATATAGTAGACTAACGAGTAACAAAGGACTAAACATATTCTTCTACTTAAATACCTCTTTTATGAGCGATGAGTTTTCCCACATGGTTCGTCCAATAAAGGAAATTAACCAAATAACACCATTCCATCAAAAGATGATCCATAGACCATAATATACAATTAATTACGAAATAAAGATAATTTTTCTAATATTCTTAGAAAACTCATAAAAACAGAAACTGCATAAAATATTGATAATAAGATTATAAGAATAACCACTTTCTGTGTGTTACAGTTCTCACTCTACACCATAAAACGAAAGATTACCAGACCTGTGTGTAAAGTTCTCACTCTACACCATAAAACGTAGTCGGAAGCATTAAACTAATTTCAATCTATATTTTAGAATCGAAGATAAAAAAAGCAAGCAGCAAACTTCTTTTGCTTTTCCTTCTTGGGAGGAGCTTGGAATCAGAGATACCAGATGTGTGTAAATGAAAATCTAGATAGTATTCCTTGAGCGATTAATAACTGCATAATTAGTTCATTCATTCAGAAAGATTGCGGTTGGATTTCCAGGGGATGGTGGATTAGACTTCAGAAGAGCGGCATGATTCCCTGCTTTCTCGATAGCATCAGCATCTGTAGCAGACAAAACTTCCAGACAATCCAGCCCTAATTGTCGCTTGATCAGTTCCAAGTTCTCCTTTAGAACCTCAATTTCACCAAAGGGCAGATTCAGATCCAATGCTTGAACCCCGACAGCCATAACTTCGTCCTTCTTGAACCTCAAGAAAGGCATACATAGCTTCTGCATTTGTTTGAAATTGCTTTGCTGTCCAATTGCACTTCTCTGCATTTCAGAAAGGATCTCTTCATCGGGCGCAAAGGATTGTGTCACGGTGTTAAACTTCTTCTGAAGTATGTTCAAGCATTCTTTTCTCCACCCATCATACTGCTCATTCACAAATATCAGACCAACAGTTGGCTTATTTTGGCTATTAGGTATACTTACATTACCTTTTTTAGAACCCGTAATCTGTTTCTGCAAAAGCTTCCTCATAGATACAATTGAATCTTGCAAGTATTTGTTGGCCTTTTTGAGAGAGAGATCTGGCAAATCAGCTTGAGGCCACCCAGCTTTTACGACGTATCCATCCTTCTTCAACAGCTCCTTCCAGACATATTCAGCATAATGCGGACAGATAGGAGCAATTAGACGTGTCTGAATATCCATAAAACGCCACAATAAATCACGGTTCATGCCCCCTGATCCGCAAGAAAGCCTATACTCATCCCTTGCAGCCTGAAGATCATAGAAACCAGTTTTCAGAGCTTCCCGAAACAAGTACTCACTATAGTTCTTCTCAGTCATCTTGACTGCTATATTCATTTCATTTGCAAACACGTGATCTGCATAAGTGGAAGGGGGACCACTTCTCAAAGATGACTCAGCTTCAAAAAGCTCTTCCATCCACACCATCTCTTTTGTCAGGCGTAAGATTGCAGCATTCGCTGTCTCGAAGACAAAATTGGCATCATCCATACCATCACCTGCATCTGCGAGAGAGAATCTCGTAGCATCAGCTGAAAACTCCTCAATAGCTTGACGAACTGTCCTGAAGTTCCCTGTGGACTTTGACATTTTCTCAGAGTTCAGCATTATGTGTCCATTGCACCTGAATCCCTGAGGCCAGTGATGCTTGGGCATGATTGCTACGTGATTATATATGCAAAAGGTAAGATGATTCTGAATAAGATCCTTGCCAGAAACTCTGAGATCAAATGGATACCAATACTCAAATTCTTTCTTCATCTCACTAAGCTGAGAAGGGGATATAACTGATGAGTCGGGATATGGCCCACCAACAAATAAGAAATCCCAAACATCGTCTGTTAGCTGCTCCGGTTTTACTAAAGTTTTATCGGTACCATACATATCGCCTCTCTGTAACAGATGGGCTACGGTGTAATATGCCATGTAAAGAGTTGAATCGGACAAAGACTCAACTAAAAAGTCCTCATCCCAAGGAATACGAGTTCCAAGCCCAAAACTACGCGAGCATGCCCACTGATTCAGCCAGCCTAAGGTGTACTCAAGGCCATGCCGTGACTCATCTGAGTAGAGATTCATGTCAGCCAAACACTCATCTGCTGATTTCTTCCATTCTGGTTCTCCATAAGTGATATACCATTGATCAGTCAAAGCCACTACACACTCATCCCCAGATCTTGACATGACCTTCTTTTCGGGTTCACTGTAGACAACAGATTGACCAAGCTCTAGAAGCTTGCTCCTGATTAGACTTTTGGTTTCTTGGACTTTCATTCCTGCAAACTCTCCAACAATCATGGTTCCCTCATAGAATCCTCCCTTGTAGATTATTTTCTTCGCTTCATCAAGTTTTTCCCTCTCATTCTGGCTTTTGATTTTTTTCTCATGGCATATTCTCTCTGCAGACTTATCTCCAAAATCTGGATGGTGAATGATAGGTATGATCTCAAATGGTACAACCCACTCGTCCTTCACGCCAAACTTGGCTCTGAATGCTGGCTTTGATTTCAAATCATGGAGGGCCATGTAATCATCAGGAGAATCACTGGGAACACTAGTAACAATCCCAGTACCCTTGTCAGTGAGAACTGATAACATGGGCAGAGTATATATGATATCATTAAATGCTAAAGGAGATCTCAGAGGCAAACCAATAAGATCTTGACCAGTCAACTCAACCAAACAAGTTGGCTTCTCGGGAATGCGTGACAGCCTTTGATAAGCCAAATTCAGAGCTGCCCTCTTTGTTAAGATAAACACATCTGTATCGTTAATTTCAAAAGCCCCGTATTTCCCATCAGGCAATACCCAACAATTTGTTTGCCCGTACATGGTCTCTGGTCTCAATGTAGCAGCAGCGAGATATACCTTCTTGCCCTCCAAAACACTCATCTTTGGCGGAAAAGGTGAGACAACATCCATTTTTACTAGTGTATACTCCTGCGGAATAACACCTTCCCCAGAAGCCCGGTCATGGTCTGCACAGGGCTGCCCATCCAAAGGTGAATATATAGTATATCTTAAGTCCTTGACAATCTTACCCATTGATTTCAATTTCCTCATCTGCCACCGGACGAATGAATCGAAATAAGGATTCATATCAGTTGTGATAAAAGTTCGCCTCCAATCACATCCCAACCCGAAAGACTTCAAATCCTCCACAGCCAGAGGCGGGAAAAAGGTCAGCCAGTGGTATGGATCTTTGAACTTCTCAATCTCCTCATCAGTCATACCGTAACTCTTCATAATCTCCCACTGGTATTTGACACCATCAGACTTAGCAACAACCTTCGATTTCTTACCCTTAAACTTACCACCAGGTTGAGTCTGATTCCCTGCACTCTCGCCCTTGGGTTTCACTTCTTGCTCAGCATCTTCCTCCTCTTTTACAGCAGGAAACACAGGTGGGCATCCAAACATCTCAATCTCCCTTTTAATCTTATCGGCTGAGGCCTTAATGGGCATCCCAGTACAATGAAAAGCAAAAGGCAAGAGCACATTTGCACCCCTCAATCTATGATATGCCGCAGCAAATTCAAGTTTCGAGAGGGAAAAAGCATGTCCCAAGTGCAGATAACCATTCATATAGGGAAATGGAAAGTTCCCAAAGAACTTATCACCTTGTTTGGGCGGCAAGTCCTTGGCTTCAGCCTTGAAAACATCACCCTCTTCCCACCACTTCTGGACTTTAGACTCGATTTCCAAAAGACGATCTCTGCGTGCAAAGCTTTTCCCACATTCTTCCGCCATTTCGTTACAAGCAAGCCCACCGAAACTGTGTAAAAAAAAATTATAGTTCCAACCACAGTAATACATACCCATACATACAGATGCTCACTACATATTACAGCAAAAATGAAATCACGCATTGAAAGAATCAGCTTTCTTCTGCTAAGCCAAAAAAAAAAAAGTAAAGAAAATACACAGTTAAAAGTTGGAGAAAAACTTACTCATTCTATTTAAGAAAGCAGAATTTTGAGATTAAGGCCTAGCTAAGTGGTAAGAGCTCGGCCTTACCACCATTTGACAAACAAAAACACGTCATTCGCGCATTTATTCCATGTGCAATACCGAAAATTACATCAATTTGCATCAAAATAACTAAGTACAAAATCATGCAAAAGGAAGAAATACCTGAATCTATTCGATTTAGAGATTAATAAGGAGGAAAGAACGTGTCTTGGAGGCTTGGGTTGCTGAAGGCTAACGCGTTTCAATAGATTATGAGACGCCACCGTCAACTAGGGTTTTGGATGTAGTAGATTTCCGTTTCTCTCTCTCTTCCATTTTCTGGTTTTACTGGGAACGGGTGAAATCGTATCGGGTTGGTGTTTGCAGATAGCCCGAGTAATGGTCATATTTGTAGTGGGCCTAGTGGCATGCCAATAGATTTTACAGTCGGAATAACTCTGCTTAAAACTTACAAAATAATTTTAGCCTTGTTTGAGCCCAGTTATTTGGCAAAAATGTATTTTTGAATAGTATATTGATAAAAAAATATAGTTAAAAAATAACTAAATATTTTGAATTTACATGTAATATTATTTATTGAAGAAATATTTTTTTTTTTGTTATAGTGGCTTAATTCAAATATTTATGGTCCGCCTTATTGAATCTACTTAAATAAAATTAATATTTCAAATTGGTACTTCAATTGATTTAAATATTCAAAAAGAAATATGTTTTAGAATAAAATAAATTTAAATAAATATGCTATAATAAATAATACGCGTGTAATATATTTAAGAGTTACCTTATTGAATCTAGTTTAACTTAATGAATATATTGCGAATGCAATTGAATATCGAGTCATTCGTATAAAAAAAAAAGGACAAAAAAGGTAATTATTTTTCATTTATCATAAGCTCTTGTGTAAAGGCATGGTACGTTATTCTAGCTTATGTATGGAAAAGTTTCTAGCTTCATCCTGCATTGTCCTACCTCGAATTTCTCAAAATTGTCTCGGTTTTATTTAATTTATATTTTTCAATTTAAGTGCTTGTTTAGATTTCATTATAAATACATTATAACATAAAAGTCAAAACCTCCAAAAAAAAAAAATTGAAAATAAAATAAATAAACCCTTAAAATATAAACAATTGTCTCTCTCTTCACTCTTAGCAGCACCTTGTACTGTGTCAAGAGAGAGGATATCTCTTATTACTTTTTAAGATATATTCCTCTCTAAATTTTCCTCGATAAGTTTGCAACTTTTCTCTGGATTTCTCTATTATTTTTGTCGAATAAATTCCCTTTTCATCTCTATGCTTGAATGAAAGGGGAAGAAGGTCCTATAATTTATTCTCGTAATAAAAAAAAAATCGGCAATTCCCATCGTTGATACTGAAGATGCCGTAAATTTGTTTGCAAATCAACGAATTTTTCATTTTTTAATTCGTGGAAATTCTTAGAATCAATGTGTTATGGGCTCATTTAGATTGTTGCATCATCATACTACAAAAATAATTGGAGGAAAGTATATGATTGTTCTAGAGAATGATTTGTCAATAAAATTCCTCGAAACGGAGAAAATATAGAAAACAACTATGATGCTAAAAGACGCATGATATGTGAATGAGTAGGAAACATTCACTGGGCTAGTTTGTCCTTTAAACTTTTTTTTTTTTTTTTTATCAACAAAGTCCTTTTTAATCTTTATAATTTACATTCTAATTATTCATGCATTAAGTTACTATTTAATTGATATTTATCGTCTGGTTTGAAATTAATATAAGGAGTGAAACTGACATTCAATTATTGTAAAAAATTGTTGAAATTTTGAACGCAAGAATTTAGAGTTTGCAAGCCAATCAAATAGATCCCAATGAATTGGAGATTAATAAAAAATTTGTTAACGATCACGATTTTTATGTAATCGAAAACAAATCTCCGAACTCAAGTTGAAGAGTTAAAAGGGGTCATGGATCCTCGATTTGCATTCTCAGGAGAAGATATAGATTCAAGTTTGGCGGAAATCTAAAAAATATACACGAATGAATGTTAATTAGTTAAGAGAAAATCTTTATCTATTAAGAATTATTTTACGTAAGCTTTGAATATGGTTGTATTTTTGTAACATTCATTTGAATTATTACTGTTTAAAAATTATAATAGTATAAAAAATTCACAAAATAATCTCAAAAGTCTCTCGATAATTACTTAAAATCTCGTAATTCCAAATGTTCCAAGCCTTTTCATCAATCTACCTTCTTAAAATAATCGGTTATGTTGAAATTCAATGGTTGAAACAGCTCTTGACGTTCCCATCTGGCGCGATCACTTCTATACAAATGTGGATATCTGTTAATGCTCCAGAAACATTTAGTGCATTTTGAACTAACCGTATATGCCCAGAAGAATCCATGACTTCTCGGGTTTATATATAGATAACACCACCGCATTGGAAAGGCAACCTGCGGGAAATTGAATCTGTAGGTTGTGTTTTGAGGCAGTTCATACAGAGAATTATCCTTGTCTGTGTATTTGCACATGAAATAAATTGGATGATTTCCATCATTGGCTAATGTGACCTCGACATCAGGAAATAATTCAAATTTGCATTTTGCAGGGTTGAAAGAAATGGGAACAAGTAGGAGGAGAAATGTAAAATTTACGTAGGTTTTCTCTGCCATGGAACCAACCATGACAAAGATTTAGTTGCAGGTTGCCAATGGAGATTGGAATGTTTTTATTTTCTATTTTGGGATTGATTGTACTTTGTAGGCATTGGTCCAGGCATATTTTGCGCTGAAGAGGCAGTTATAAGCCAAAAAAAAAAGAGATACTTTTGTTCTATTGTTCCGTGTTCTCATTAGATGTACATTTGTTTATTTGATATTGAGATTTTATTTTTAATTGTTTTAGAATTTTACATCCAACCACTGACCGACTTTATATTCGGAGTGTTTGCAGCCGCGAACTGCCTCCCCCACCTTTTAGAAAGTTGTGTACGTCTAACGATTTATCCAAATGTGCAGGAACTACACATGGATGGTAGTGGAATCTAAATCTGTTGATCATGTACCCTCGTCGAATTTTGACGTCAACAATATGAATTGTGATGTTTTAAAATCTATTTATTTAGAATTTACAGTTCATGCTTCCTTTTTTTTTTTTTTTTTTTGAGTTTTTGTTATATTTAAATTGCAACTTAACTTGAATAATTAATTATTTCCTCTTTTAAAAAAAAATTAATCGATAGTTTTTTGTGGCATACATATATAGATATATAATATATTCAAAGTTTCTTGACATTAATCTTTCAATGATTTAATATAAGCGTAACAAAAACATACATTAATTTAGTTTTTGCTATCTTATGTGTGTTTGCATGGAAAATATCTCATAGAAAAGAAAATATTTTCTTTGTTTGGAAAAAAATAAAAACATACCTCCCGCAAAGAAAGTGTTTTCCTCAAAAATAAGGAAAACTATACATATTTTCAAAGATTGGAAAATATTTTTTATGGAAAAAAATGACAATCAAACACTCCAAAAGTTGAATTTGGGTGGAAAGATGTCATTTTCCATGAAAGATTTTCCAATCAAAGGTTTTTAGTTCATTGGGTTGATGTTAATTTAATGATATGATACATAATTTTTGATGTATTAATTCAATCAAAATATTGATTAAGCAGTGATAATAGTAAATTCAAATTAAGTTATTATTTACATTTTATTTTTAATCTTGATTTACCTTGATTAAATTCCATTTACGGACAAATACTTCTTCAGCGGACAGTTGTGCTACGTATGCATGTAAGACTTTTCATGTAAGTATTTTTTTTTTTCAATTATGAAGTGAGTAGGACCTACATTGTTAACCAAAGAGTGAATTTAAAACATTACAATATTAGTGAAAATGTTATCATCTGAAAATATATCTTTTACTTTCACTTTCACACTAATAATTTTTTTTTACAAAGTATTTTGATCATAATAAAGAGGAGAATGATAGTGAATTGGTTCAAGGAGAACATGGGAATTGCATTTCTGAATTCATTTATTACAGGATTGGTAGAGTTATATTTTTATTTATTTTAATTTTTACCTATTAACGAATTGATGTTAATAATAAGAAGAAAATTAAGTACATTCTCGATCAAGTGAAAATTTATCGTGGTGTATTTATTAAAATTTTATTTTAACTGTTGTGTATTAATAAATGATATAATGGTAATATAATTACCCTTTTATTATACGTTGTAGATTTGTGTTATATATATATACATCGCATGACTAGACGTTATGAAAATTTTCTAGACGTCGTGAAAATAAAATTTTAAATAAATAAGAACTTAAAAACTTTTCGAGAAGGTGAATTAATTTGAAGAATGAATTTACAAAAGAAAAGAAAAAAATTTATAACTAAATATTGTGAATTTAACTGATTCATAGGAATTGCAGAGGTTCCATAGAATTTGCAAGAACAAACAGAAGAAGAAACATCGAGCAATGTCGCTTCATATTACAACTCAACGATCAACCACTAAAATACACTTTCAAGTAGTAGTAATAATAATAATAATAATAATAATAATACTTCACATATTCCCCTTTGAACCAATCAAAATTAAAAGGAGAACGCGTATCTATAGCTTTATACACAAGTACCTCTCTACATGGATGAAGGCCGTCGGCAGATACAAAAATCTGCATATTGTTCCACGTACGAAATCACCTTGATGGCAACCGATTATCTCCCCGTAGGGTTCGGATAGAATGTCATTCAATAACGTCTTCAGCGCGCTGGAGAAGCTCCAAAACATTTCCGGCTTTTCTTTTGGCCCTGTCCGTCCCACTCTCTGATAATTCCTTCAATGCCTCTTCTGCTCCTAGCTCACTGGCAAGTTTCAAGTACTGAGAATCACCAGTGCATAAGGACCATAATATTGCTGCTGCATTTTCCCGGTTGTGTGGCGAACCAGTCTTAATTACCTCGATCAAAATAGTGATTGGCTCAGCTTGCCCAATTGCTACTTTCCCTTCTTGATGGCTAGCAAGAATAGCCAATAATGCCAGAGCTTCATCCACCATTCCTCCTCCGGGATCCTTGAGCAATCTCATAAGTGGTGGTACAATCCTTGCCCTTACAGCCCTCACCTTGTTTCCTTGATAGATTAAAAGGTTAAATATAGCAGTGGCCGCATCTTTCTTTCCTCTTGGAGTCCCCTGGCAGAGCAAATCAATAAGAGGTGGAATGGCTCCAGCTGCTCCTATCGCCACCTTGTTCTCATCTAGAACGGACAAGCTAAAAAGGGTTGCTGCTGCGTTTTCTCTAGCTTCCATGCTGCCATTTTTTAGCACATCCACTATATCAGGTATTGCGCCGGCATTTACAATAGTTCCCTTGTTCACCTCATTTATAGAGAGGTTAAGAAGTGCTGTGACGGCATGCTCCTGAGTCCTTGGATCAGGAGAGGATAATAGTTCGACTAGCAGTGGAATAGCTCCTGCTTCAGCGATACATACTCTGTTATCTGCATTTCTTTTTGCTAGCAAACGAAGCTCACCCGCAGCAGCTCTTTGCTGTTCAATAGTACCACTAGCAAGTTTCTGCATCAAGGCATCAATAGCAGCGCGATCACAGTCTGAACCACCAATTCCAGTTCTTTTATTGCGACCGTTCCCTTGTTTTTTAGGCAGCTCAACACCATTGCTCTCACACCACAAAGCAATAAGACTCTTCAAAACATAATTTGGTGTTAGGGCTGTGTGCAATAGCGTCTGCTGAGTCTTAGGGCAAGTCTTGTGACCTGCATCCAACCATTTCTGAATGCAGGAACGCTCGTATGTCTGTAAAAGAAAACAGTAACTAAGCAAAAGTTCTTGAATTTAAGAAACAACTAAACCAGTAAATGATAGATGTAACCCGGAATTCAACCTGTCCAGTAGACACAATTACAGGATCTCTCATCAACTCAAGCGATATTGGACAGCGGAAATCATCTGGGATGACTGGAGATCTGTGCTTAATTGAACTCTTGTCAGCTTCAAGGGCGTCAGGGACGGGATTTTCCTCCAGCGCACAGTCCTTTACCTTTCGAAGGAGAAACGACATAGTCTCAAAGTACTCCTCTGGTACTCCAGCTGGAAATCCACTGCATGAGATAACCATGTTGTGGATGGCAAGTGACTCTTTCTTCAGATCATTTATAGTCCTGAGATGCAGTTTCTCAGAAAGCCTTTTAAAAATTATTGGGTCGGGGTCATCTTCCATTTGCGCAGAAGCTAAATCTATTGCCAGTTGCAAATCAAGAGACTCCATTTTACCTACTGCTCTTTTGAATTGTGTGTGCACAAGTTCAATCTGGAAATCGGGTTAGATTGAGATTAGCACAATCAGATAAAAGAAGATATCATTGTCAATAATGAAAAAAGAGAGAGGGTAGCCCATAACCATACACATCTCGTCTTCTGTAAAAATGAGGAGTATGGAGTACCTGTTCTCGAACATCCCCCGGTATATCAAGTTTATCATAGGGAATCTGACTCAATGCTGCTTCTATCCGTTCAGTAACAAGATCAAACTTGCATGCTATTTTGTCCAATTGCAACGCCTGCAAAATAGAAGGAACACCATAATAAAACAACTCGAGTACAACAAGTACCAATAAAAGGTTTCATAGTGATCGCAGATGCTATTAGTTATCACAAAAATAAATGAAAAAATTTATATGATTGTTTAAAGTAGATACTTAAAAATATAGTCCGGTGAAAACAAGAGCATTCACTACCATTAATAACTAGAACTTCAAGGAGTTTAATGTCTTAAAATTGACATGAAATAAATAATTCAAGCATACATTGAAATTTTCTATCAAAACGTAAAAGAAACTACAACACAATTCACATATTTCTAAAGGCACAACTAGTAGTAGAATTTTTGTGTCCTAAAACTTCAAGAATGATTACTGAACATTCAACATAATGCATGCAGTAAAGAATGATTCAGAGAGTACAAAATAGCAAATATTACAGAGGAAATTCCCACAATCCGAAATCACAATTCCGGTGTTATACTCTTCGTTCCACAATCCGGACATGTTGGGAAAACAACTATGGCAGGAACCTTAATTTACAATACCAAAATGCTCATTGACTTAAATAAGTCCACAGATACACTGGAGCTCTTTTTATTCTCATAAAATCAATCCCTTAATTCAATGATGGAAAAGCATTCCTGTAATAAACCAGACATCTGTTATGATCATTACCTACATATTCTAATAATAATTAACAAATTAATTGTGCATCCAATCCTAAATAAGATGAGAATTCGAATAAGTACTAATGAAAAGAAAATTCCTGAATACCAACACTGATGCTCAAAAAATACAAAAAGGTCATTTTTATTCCCAAAATTATATACCTGGAAAATCTTACTGCCTTCATGGACCGATTTTAGCATCTCAAGAGCTGAGTCAAGGGCGATTCTCAGCGAGTCAAGCCCCTTAACGACGTCGCTTCCAAGCTCTTCTTCTTCACCCTCCCTCAATTCCTCAAACAGAGGGCTTAAAAGCTTCACCCTTCTCACCAGATTACAATACATCTTCTTTGCAATAGTTCTGCACTCGGGTAATCCGGAAATGGCCTTGACCGAGTCACTTATTTGACTCAGTACAGCCTCTCTTGGACTCTCGGACATCGGGAATTCCAAGAAAACGATGCAATTGAAGGTTTAGAGGGAATGAACAGATGCCCAGGTGACAAAACAGAAAATTTGCTGATTTTTTCGATGGCCGGTGATTGTACAATGAGTTGACCCAGCGAGTTGAATTTCTTTTGCCAAAATTTGCTCAAAAACAATGAAATTTCGAGTTTTTGAGGGAAAAACTAAGGAAAACAGATAAGGAAATCGATAATATTTCAAAAATTTGATACGTAATAACGGAGAATCCGTGTAAACAGAGGTTGAAGGAAGTCAGGTTAGAACAACGGTTTACAGCCAGAGATGTGAATTTTTAGAGAAAATGGGTTTCATTTTACTTTTTCGTCGTTGGATTTGACAAAAGAAGGTTTATTGTACGTAGACTCATGATGAGATTGATTATATAATGAATTGAGATTTCTTTGATAGGCCATTTTTTTCTATGAATTTCTCACTTTTGCCATTTTTTATAGTCAAAATTTTCCACACAACTCTCCGTGTGACCCATTTTCCATGAATTTAATGAATTGGTTTTCCACCAATTTGTTTGAAGAAATTGTAAAAAAAAAAAATAAATAAATAAATTATCTTTAATGGATAATTTTCATAAAAAATAAAGTCAAGCGAATATCAAAATATTCAAAATTTTAACATTTTTCAAGTGAAAAATTATATCAATCAAACACAATTAATGACAATTCGCAGGAAAATAATTTTAGGCAATTCAATTCCATATAATTCATTTTCTTTTCACCCCAAATTTTATTATTGCAATTAAACGAACCCTTTGGACCTGTTTGATTTGGCAAGAATTTCACGGAACTTGAAAATGAAATTCCATCTTCCACCAAAAGTCACGTTTGATTGGGAAAAAAAAAAAAAAAATTGGCGATTCATTTTCAATTTTGGCTTCACATGGTTCCAGTTCCTTGCTTTTATGAAAAAATCAATTCCCCCCAATTTTTCAGGTAACCTTTTTTTTTAAAAAAAATAAAATAAAATTTGGTAATGGAAACAAATTTTATCCCTAATTATAACAAGTTAGATCCCTTTAATAGACAATTTTCATGTAAAATAAAATTAAACGAACACCAAAAGATCTAAAATTTCAATATTTTTCATGTGAAAAATTATACTAATCAAACACAATTAATTGATAATTTTCAGGAAAATAATTCTAGGTAATTCAATTTTCTGAAATTTATTTTTTTTCCACCCAAATTTCACTCTTACAATTAAACGGACCATTAATCAAAAGTTAAAGGGGGTAAATAGCAGCGGAGGTCCTGACACTTATTTCACTTTTATCCCTAACCTTTAAAAAATACCATTTACAGTAGCTTTGGTAGCATTTAAAATCCCAATGGACAATTTACCCTTATCTTTAAACACCTAGGCGGGCTGATTTTTCATTCTATTTTGCAACTTTTGTATTGTTTGATAGGCAAAAATTTTTCGAAAAAATATTTACCAACTTTCCAAATTTTTCACATTTTTGAGGAAAACAAATTCTTGTTGTTTTGGTTGGAAAATATTTTCTAGGTATGGTAATTTTTTTTCCTTTTTTTAATTTATTCTTTTTTTGCAATTGGAACAAATTCTAGATCCAATGGTACAAAAAATTATCACTTTAATGAACAATTTTCATAAAAAATGAAGCCAAATGGAATCAAACTTTCAACATTTTCCAAGTACAAAATTATACCAATCAAACACAATTAATTACAATTCTCATTAAAAAAATTTCTAGGCAATTCAATTTCCTGTAAAATATTTTCTTTCCACTCATTTTTTACCTTTGCAATCAAACGAACCCCTAGTTAAATTGATGATTCAACCCTTATATCTAATTAAAATAATAATAATAATAATAATAAAATAAAAAGCAGCTTTCCATCCTACAATCATCACGTTAAATTGTTGAGCCTAATTGTTATTACTTCGTGGAGCTAGTCACTGATCGACCTTAGGAATTTGCGTTTCTGTAAAATTTGTCTAAGGAATTTGCGTTTCTTGTAAATTTCGATTTTTCCCTAATTTATTTTATAAATAGGGAGCTCTTATTAGGCTTTTGATAACCATAAAAAATGAGAGAAAATATTGTAATTAATTACTACAATTGTGAAAAATGACGTAATCTCATATTGAAGCGAACATCTACAAATTTTACGTGTTATTGAGTGTTTATTTTTCTTTTTATGAATTAATTTCTCTCGATAGAATAGAGTTAAAATTCTAATTCTCAACATATTATTGCTCTCGAAGGAATAAAATAAAATTGGAATTCTAATTCTCAACATATTGCTTACCCAAACACCTCCACTCGATCCGCTGCCTCGGCTCTTGAAAATCTTCAACAGGACAAAGATGGTAATGATCATTGCCTAGTTCCACCCTGTTACATCCATAAACTAGATATAATTCAAATATTAACTTGATATCATTATTTCATTTTTTTTTTCTATCTTGCTTTTATCTACTTATTTTTGTTTATTTAATTTCAATATATAAGGGCAAAATTGCCTTGTGGAATGAATTTTAACTAGTTTATTATAGATAAGAAAAAAAGTAAAAAATAAAAGACTGAGAACGTATTGTCAATCTCTATGTATACACATATATACACACTGAGAACGTATTGTCAATCTCTATGTATACACATATATACACATATATCAATCCAACTATAAAATGGCATCTGTACTAGTTTGTGACTTTACATGATGTTTCATTGATGGTAGCTAGAAACAAAATCTTTGGCAGGAAATTGAAATGTATTGCTTGACAATGACAGTCAACAATGGCGTGCAATTATTCTCCTTGATATTCGAATGAATTGTTGGAAATCAGAATGTGTAAAATGGTGTGAAAATCTGGCATTGATTTAAATAAGTATTTTTAAAATCAATAATTCAGAGTGTTGTCACATCAAAGAATATCATATATAATGTCAAATTTAGTGTACATATATCAAAATTTATTACCCTTCTCGCATCGATCGCGTCGGGTCCGAATTGGGATCAGAAATTACCCGTCCCATCGATAAAATGAATGATTGAAAAGATGAGATCACTTATCACAAATTATAAAGACGAATTACCAATTTACCCCTAATATTTAAGTATCCTCACCCTCTTGTTCAATCAGATGGTTTTTTTAATCAGATCAAATTGTTCATAATAATTTTATAAAATCTTAAATACAAAGTAAAATTTTCTATTACCGAATCTAGATTTAAACGATGATTAGTTTGCTTTTAAACTGCAATTTCTTGGTAACAATTTAATATTTTTTTTCTTATATAGCTTAATCTAAACTATCAAATATATAGTTGTCGTATCTTGAAAGTTCTTATCACATCCGCTTAATTGTCATACTTTAGTGTTTTAAGGAAAAAATAAAAATATGTCTAATCCTAGTATTCTAGAAGTTCAAGATCTCATTTGATTTTATATACCAATGCGATTGGCCCACTTGAATTTGACAATTGGAGTAACGGAATGCTTTCGTACATCTTGATTTTGGCTTGCAAGTCAACCGTCAACTCCAGCAGTTTCTGCGTCTTCTTTTTGCCGTGGCCCAGCCGTAACGTTTTCAGATTTTTCTTTCTATTTTTCTTCAGGGAATATTAAACGTTGACGAGCATCTAGTGTGCGCACTTGCTCGTCTCTAACCTTGTTAATTACATTAGTCCATATTTGTTAATGCTCATACTTCACATTATTTTATAGGACTGGTCAGGAATGAATATACATTGCACGTTATTTTGAAATACTTTAAGTATTACAAAATTAATATTTAATATTAATTTAGTTGGAGGATTTAATGAGTTTCAAACGAACTAAAGAAAATAAAATTTAGAATATATATTTAAAAAAAGAAAAAT
>CAIGRB010039016.1:10997-29094 GCA_903798255.1 Fraxinus quadrangulata
GATATAATGCTTATAGTTTAAGATTTACATGTGATAATTATTTTTATGTTTAGCTTTAGCTCTTGGTGATGTTTTAAAAAAAAAAAATCATTTTAAGGGATGTCATGTTCGATCTATTGTTACAGTTTTGTTGATTTGCATAATTGTAAAATTAAAAGACTTTGTCAAAAAGAGTTAAACTGTCTAAGAAGAGTTCGGGATTTAAGCGGTCCGTTGTGACCCCCCTCTTCATCTGAAAACATTTTGATTGCGCATCATTCAAATTAACAAGACGAAATACAATATTTCAAACTTTTCAACAAAAAAAAATTTATATTATAAATTATGTGAAACTTCATTTTTGAGAAAATCCTATTTTTTGAGATTACAAAAAATGCAGTATTTTCATAACTATTAGGAGTTTATGGATAATGTGAAAGTTAAAGTTTTAAACATATAATGAGATGAAGAATTCTTGACACGTAGCGCTCACTACTCGATTACTCTTCAATTGATTCAAGGTATGAAAAGAAATGTTATTTGTTTAGCATGTTTATAAGTCATCTTATTTTAAATTATGAGATAATCATGTTTACTTCGTATATTTTTAGTTGTTTAAAATTTTCACAAATTATATGAGTATTATAAATGCAAACACAGAATGAAATATATGGTCACTTAAAGATCAAGCATAATTAAAGTTATACGTGTCACATGATTAGGACTTGGAAAGTAACTAGGATGACTGGAAATAGCCCCACGTACCTACAACGTGTTCAAATTGCTATCGAGAGATACATAGATTACGAAGTAAGATGGGAGCGAACAATTGTTGAACATGTTGAAGATTTTCTTCTTAAGTGGGAGCAAACAAGATCGTTCGGATATGATGAGGGGACAACCATCTCAATTAATCATCTTATAAACACTATGAAACCTCAATGGAGAGACGTGGCTTATTTCGTGAGAGATATGGATTTTGAGCTCTATCTGTCTGAAGACTGAGACAAGATCGATTTTAGAGGATATTGTGAAGATATCATAATTTTGTGGAACCACAGACAACAAGAGCTAGCACTGGAACCTGAGCCTAAGCCAGAACCTCAAGAGGACCCAGAGGAAGAGCCTAAAGAAGACCTAGAGGAAGACCCTGAAGAAGACCCAGAAGAGGAAGTCGAACCGAAGCCGGAAGACCCTATCATTGATTTGGCTACATATTCTGAGCCCGAGTCATGCATTACCTCGGATGATGAAAAGAAGATTTTTAGGACTCAAAGAGATTAGCGATAGTTTTATTCCTTTAGTAAAAGTTTATTCAGTGATTTATTGGATTTTTATTTTCTTAAAAACCAGATTTTATATTCGAAAAATTTTGATTTTTTTTATTACAATTAATTTATGCATTATCAGACTTTTCCTAAATTAGAATTTTAATTGTGTTAAGAAAATGCCAAGACAACAATAAAACCAAGAAACGGTCATCAGGGATTTGTAAAAAGCTGTACAAGATTTGGGTAGACAACAAACTCAGGTGGGTCCCAGAATGCAAATGCTAGCAACATCAGTTCAATTGTAGACAATTCCGCTGCTACAAACCCCCAACTTTCGATGGTAAGGCAGACCTATTGGCAGCTGAGGAATGGATAAGAGAAATAGAGAGAATCTTCAAACATCTTTCTTGTACTGATGCTCAAAAGGTATTATGTGCAGAATTCATGTTAGTTGATGCCACAGGCCACTAGTGGGAGTCAGCATCACGCACTAGAACAGAAGCCCAACAACGTGCTCTGACGTGGACGTAATTCAAGGACAAAGTAATGGGAAAATACTTCCCACAAGCTTTGAGAGATCGAAAGGAGACGAAATTTCTTCAACTAAAATAGGGAGAGATGAAACTTGAGGATTATGAGAGAAGGTTCGAACAACTCTCTAGGTACGCACCACACCTGGTGGACACAGAAGCAAAGAAAGTAAGGAGGTTCGAACTGGATTTGCGTCCTGAGATTGGTGGGATAATGGCATCTCACCAATTCACTGCCTATAGTCATGTTTTACAAACTGCTCAAGCAATCTCAAATAGGTTAGAGATTACCAAACTTCTCAGCAAGGGATCGAGCCCTTAGGAAACTAGAAATGGAATGGGTCCAATGAAGAAAAAAGGAGAAGGACAGAATAAGAAGGTTAACATTGGACCAAGTTTCGGACAAGTCGTTTCACCTTGTCCAAAGTACAACATGATGCATAGGGGTGAATGCTTCTTCAGGAGAAATGTGTGCTATCGATGCGGCAAAATGGATCACGTTTTCAAAAATTGCAAAGAAGACCCTTCGAGGAAGAACGATGAGCAAGAAAAGAAGGGAAAGGCTCGAGTTTTTGCTTTAACTCAGGAATAGGCATCAAAAGACCCGAATGCAGGTAATTTCGAGGATGAAATTTTTTAAGGAGTGGAGATTGTAGCACCTCGAAAATTTTAGAATAAAATTATGGTTCTATATATATTTTTTATGATTTTGAAAGTCGAGGGACTAAAATAAAGTTTTAAATTCTAATATTTTCGGGTCAAATATTTAATTTTTGATATAGAGACGAAAATTATATCAATATGGGCCTCGTTGGATATCTCTTTTTAATCATGAAAATAGGTTCGAGAAAAAGTTAATTCAAATAAGTATATCTCAAGATATTGAAGTTTAAAGAAAATGATAATTTATTTATGTTATATTAAATTGAAATTTCATGAGAAATAGTCACGTGTAAAATGAAAGTGGGATGAATATTTTATTATAATTATTTTTAAAATCAAAAGTGGTCATTATCGCATTTTGGGATTGAAATCTTTTGGTTGTTGTGATAGGACACGTGTCATCTTGTGATTCATTTCTACAAATTCATTTTTTTTNATTTTACACAGCAATTTCCATATAGAAAACATTTGTAAAATTCTAAGTACATTTTTACTCAAAGCTCGTTTGATCTTTCAAGGTAAGATACTTTCTGTGCAAATTGTTTGTTTTCTTATGCATTTATGTTCAGTAATTTATGCATGAATTGTCAATGGATCTTCGAATTCTTTAAAAAGAAATAAGAGATCTTTCGGGAATCTAAAATGACCTAGATGGGTGTTTCACTTGGTCACCGAGATACTCCATAAGAGAAGGGTGGTATGAAGTTTTATTTTATTGCATATAATTATATATGGAAACTGCACATATCTTACTGGGTGTTTTCAAAATACTCACTCTTACAATTTTAAAGGTTAGTTCAGGTCGATTGGAGATATGGCGGGATGGTGTAACGGACTGCCAAGAAATTTTAACCGACAGGAATATTAAGTTTTTCTGCTTTTTAAATTTATTAGTTTGTTTGAGAATGTTTAAATTAATTTTAGACGCGATTTATGATTCGAATTTAAATTTATAAATGTTTTGTTTATTTAGAAAATAGAATTTTAACGTTCCGCATTTTAAGTAAATGAAATTATGTTTGATAACACCTCAAGATGTATGAAATTTTGGGATGTTATATATATATATGGATTTCTATATATACACACACACACACACCATAAATGTCAGTTATTCCGATTTTGCATGTACAGTCCCTCAACTATGACAGGTATGAAACTTGGCCCATAAACTTTCACCTACCTGCGATATGATCCCTAAATTATAGGTTATGTGTAAATTTGTCCCTGAACCTTAGTCTCTATATAAATTGGTCCTTAGACTATGGTTATCGAGCACTTGGTCCCTGTATATAGGTTAATGACAAATATAGAAAATTTAGGTTATTATATTATACCCATCTTAAAAAAATTTTGTCACCGGAAATTACCTCAGTTGTTTTCGTCAAATAGTTGGGGATATTTGGTTTGCATTTCCAAGTTGCTTCTTCAATTGAATAATGTTGCCATAATACCTTGACCAATGATATTTCGTTGTTGCGAGGTTTTTGTACTTTCTGGGCTATAATGTAAAGCGATACTTCGTCGTAGCTCAAATTTCGCTGGATCTTCAATGGTTCATGCTTTACTACATCACTCGGGTCTGACACATATTTCTTGAGTGTAGATGCATAGAAGACATCATGCACTGCAGAAAGCTCCGGTGGCAAAGCTAGTTGATGTGCCACATTTCCAACTCATTTGAGTATCTCGAAGGATCCAATGTACCTTGTTCAAAGTTTTCTTTTCTTACTGAAACACAGGATACCTTTCATTGGAGTGACTTTCAAGAATACACGATCACCAACTGTAAATTCTAGGTCTTTTCGTCTTCTATCCACATAACTTTTATGTCTATCTTGGACAGTCTTAATACTAGCTCGAATCTTTTGAATGGCCCGAACTATTTGTTCTACAATTTCAGGCCCTAATATCGTACACTCACCAACTTCATTCTAATGAATGGGTGATCTACACTTTCTTCCATATAGGATTTCATAAGGTGCCATACTGATAAAGGCATGGTAGCTATTGTTGTTAGTGAACTCAATTAATGGTAAATATTTCTCCCAATGCCCTCCAAATTCTAAGATACAAATTCGAAGCATGCCTTCTAGAGTTTGAATAGTTCACTTCGATTGTTCATCCATTTGGGGGTGGAATGTTGTACTAAACTTTAGCTTAGTTTCCATCACTCGATGCTGACTTTTCCAGAAGTTGAATGTAATCCTTGGGTCTCTGTCTGATACAATTTAGACCGGAACACCATGCAGTCTCACCACTTCGTTAACATATAATTGTGCTAATTGGTCTATAGAAAAGGTCATTCGGACAGAGAAGAAGTGAGTTGCTTTGGTCAATCTATTGACTATTACCCAAATGGCCTCATGACCCCTTCACTGACTTTGGAAAACCAACAACAAAATCCAATGTTACATGCTCCCATTTCCATTCCGAAACTTCCAATGGTTGTAGTAACCCTGCCAGTCGTTGATGTTCGACTTTCACTTGTTGTTATATAAGGCACCTCTCAACGAACTTAGCTATGTCCTTCTTCATATTCCTCCACCAATATATGGCTCTTAAGTCATGATACATCTTTGCACCTTCTGGGTGTACTGAATAAGGAGTGGTGTGGGCTTCTTCTAGAATCTCCTTTTTCAATTCTTCGAAATGTGGTACACATAAACGTCTTTGACAATACAACATTTTGTCCTCGATTACAGTAAATTATTTTCGTTTCTCTGTATCAATCTCGACTTTAATAAATTTAAATGACTGATCGCCCTTCTAGTGGTCCTTATTTCTATCACGAAGTGTCGATCGAATCGAGAGTGCTATTATTCGAGTTGCAGTTTTCGATAGAGTTGTGACTACTTCGAGGCTTAATATCTCAAATTCCTTAGATAGAGGTTCCTGTACTGTTAATAATGCTAAATTACCCGTGGTTTTCCTACTCAAAGCGTCTATCACTACGTTTGATTTGCCTAGATGGTAATGGATTTCACAATCATAATCTTTTACCAATTCACGCCACCACCCCTGCCTCATGTTCAACTCCTTTTAAGTGAAAATGTATTCGAGGCTTTTATGATCTATATAAATGTCGCATTTACCCCCAATACGGGTAATGTCTCCAAATTTTCAAAGCGTGTACAATTGCTGCAAGTTCTAGGTCATGTGTATGGTAGTTCTGTTCATAAGGTTTCAATTGTCTAGATGCATATGCGACTATCTTGTCTTGTTACATCAAAACACAACATAAGTCTTGCTTGGATGCATCACCGTATATTACAAAACCTTCTGATCCTTCAGGTATAGTCAAATTGGTACATTAGCTAGCCTCTTTTCTAATTCTTTGAAACTAAGTTTCCATTTCTTGATCCATTCAAATTTCGCACCCTTATGCGTCAACTAAGTCAAGGGTCCAAATATTTTAGAAAATCTTCTATAAATCTTCTATAGTATCCTGTTAAACCCAAAAAGTTGCGAATTTCTCCCACGTTGGCTAGTCTCGACCAATTTAACACCGCTTCTACTTTACTTGGGTCCACTTCAATTCTAGGGTTGTGACCATGTGTTCAAGAAACACAACTCGTTCTAACCAAAATTCGTACTTTATGAATTTGGCGTAAATTTTCTCAAACTTTAGAATTTGTAACATAATTTTCCAATGTTTTTCATGCTCCCTTTCAGTCTTCGAGTAGATCAGTATATCATCAATGAACACAATGACAAATCGATCTAGGTATTCATGAAACACACGATTCATCAAGTCCATTAATACTCATGGAGCATTAGTTAGGCCAAAAGGCATAACTAAGAACTCATAATGACCATACCGAGTTCTAAAGGCCGTCTTCGAGATACTATTAGCTTTTATCCTAAGAACTCATAATGACCATACCGAGTTCTAAAGGCCGTCTTCGAGATACTATTAGCTTTTATCCTCAACTGATGATATCCCAACCTCAGATTGATCTTTGAGAATATTGTCGCACTCCGTAATTGATCAAACAGATCCTCAATTCTAGGAAGTGGATTCTTATTCTTGATTGTGATCCTATTCAATTCTCGGTAGTCGATGAACATCTTCATAGATCTATCTTTCTTCTTAACGAATAACACTGGTGCCCCCAAGGCAACACACTGGGTATTATAAAGCCCTTTCTCAATAATTCTTCGATTTGTGTTTTTAATTCCTGTAATTCATTTGGTGTCATTCTATAGGGAGCTTTAGAAATAGGAGCAGAATCGGGAGTCAAATCAATAGTGAACTCTACTTCCCGTTCTGGAGGCACTCCAGGTAAGTCATTGGGAAAGATTTTTAGAAATTCCCATACTACTTTGATATCTCTGATTGTCAGTGTTTTATCTTCTTTGGCTAGTGCGGCATCAAGAACCCTAAGCATCCCTCTGACTTTAAAAGTTTTCGGGATTTTAAGGCGGAAATGACTTTGGGTAGGGGTGTTGTTTTGTTCACCGAAAGGCGAATTTCTACTCCTCTAGGCCATCTAAAAATTACTTCACTCTCAAAGCATAGAATCGTTGCATGGTTCTTTAAAAGCCAGTCCATTCCCAGGATTATGTTGAACTCACGCATGTTCAAGACGTATAAGTTCATGTCCAAGATCTTATCATCAATTTCTACCCTTACTATCTTTACTATGTGACTTGTGTTAAGTACATCCCTTGAAGGGATGACAACCTCTAATGGCGTAATCGCAACTTCATGACTTATATCTATTCTACTCATAAAATTTGGAGATATAAAAGAGTGGGTGTAATCGGAATCTATCAAAGCATATGTAGGAGTACCAGATATGAGAATGTTACCTGCTAAAACATTTTAGCCGATATCCTCCTCACGTTCAGTAAGGGCATAGACCCTGGCTTACCCTTTAGGTAGATTCCTAGGTTTTTGCTATTATGGTAGTTACCTCGGTTTCTGATTCTTAGGACAAAACTTTGCCACGTAATAGAAGCAAACATTGGTTCCCATGAGGCATTTTCCAACGTGACGCTTCTTTTATATGTATATTACCATTTTCATTTTTTTGTATAATTAAATAAAAGGAAAGTTTCTTTAATAGACTCTTTTAATTATGGTAGTTAGCATATACATATATATACATTCCATATATACCATAAATGTCGGTTATCCCGATTTCGCATGTATAGTCCCTCAACTATGGATGGGTATGAAACTTGGCCCCTAAACTTTCGCCGACATGCGATATGATCCCTAAATTATAGTTGATGTGTAAATTTATCCTTGAACCTTAGTCTCTACATAAATTGGTCTTTAAACTATGGTTATCGAGCAACTTGATCCCTATACATATGTTAATGACAAATAGAGAAAATTTAGGTTATTATACAACTGTCCCCAATGAAGCCATATATAGGTTTGGACACTAGTGTCCAAGGGCGATCAATTAATGGAATTGCAATTATCTACCATCATGTGACTAAGGCCATTAAGAGCTATTACAGCCTAAACTACCAATATATCGTAGTGGAGATATATAATTGTGTTCATCATTACTATCAAAGGTAATTAATTAGAAGAGAAATGGATTTGGGATTACCTTGAATCCAAAATATCTCATCTACGGGCTTTCTGGCGGCATGAGCATAGCTCTTTTGATCACTCATTGTACTCCAACAATATAGGGGCCTTTGATTACCGTGTTGATCTCCTTATTGAGGGTAGAAAGCTATGAGTATTCGTTGGAATTGGTTTTGGTTCCTACCTTGTTCTACTTCCCCGACCTCATCCTCTTGATAGGTTTGGCGATCTTTTTCCTTCAATCATTCCCTACAAACCTCCATGTTCACTTCGCAACTGAATCATTCTGAATCTTATAGAATTTCATCTTCTAAATTCTAGGGAAATGATGGTCTCTGTTTGCGACAGGTACAAGGGTTGAGGATATTGCGTGGACCCTATCCCTGGGCTCCACAAAACGCGAATATTATTGTTTTGGAAATTTAAAAGAATGTGTGTAGATTTGACCTTTTGAGCTTTTCCGTTCGCACTTGTTCTATCTTGCTTTCAATTGGCGATAATATTCTTCGTTTGGATCTCACTTTAGATCAAGTTTACCAACTGATAGTAGGAAGTAGGATTTTGGCTTCGAACTGATAACCCAAGAATAAATAACCAAGAGGGGGTGAATTGGTTTTTAAAACTTTTTCGACAATTAGTCTCAAATTTATTTAATTTACAAGATATAAATTTAAAGTATAATACGAGAAGTAAATATACAAATTCAATAACTTAATTCAAGTATGGATATAGCACAATATAAATGACAATTTAAAGTAAAATGCACGAATGTAAAGATAACAAGCTAATTTAATGGGGTTCAATACACAATGTGTTCTACGTCCTCGTTATCAAGCTCTCCGTCATGAGTAAGGCCAAATACACTATAATGATAAATTACAAACAAGGAATACCAATCGGTCAGTGACTTACAATAAGGTACTTATCTTTAAGTGGCTTATAACAAAGAGCACTTATTTTTATGTGACTTACAACAATGAGCACTTATCCTTAACAACANCTTTATATCAAAGTTTTCAACATATGATCTCTTAACAAATAATACATGTTAAGTATGAAGAGAAATTTACACTTCAATATAAGTGTTGGTAAAGAAAACTTTTATCAAGAATTGAAAGTAGATGAAATTGAGAAGTTTTTTTTGCAAGGTAGAATCCTTGATGAAATAGATTAAATTAATTTTAATCAATCAAGAGATTATTTGTAATAAATGAAATAAAATATATAATCAAGTAAACTCAATGATTTTCAATAAATAAACTCTCTTAATTGCTTTTGTAGGTTGTTGAAATTGAATGCAAAAGAAATTGTTATTTATAGCTCAAAAGATTGAAAATCAGTTACTTTCGGTTTAGCGATTTCGGTCGACCGAAATGTGAATATAGCCGTTATAAAATTCAAATCGTTAGAGTTTCGGCTAACACTTCGATCGATCAAACTGGTCAACCGAATTATGTTTAGGTGGAGCAAACTGAAACATAATTATGACATCTTATTGCTAGACCGAAACATAATTATGTCATCTATTATCATATTAAAGACATCTTTATGCAAGTGATGAATTTATGAGGAATTGTTTGAGCTTTATGCATTTGCTAAAATCGATGAGTTATATATTTACATTTGAATCGAAGCAACTTATAAAACTCTAATCTTTAAGGTTCTTGATCTCTTCGAGTCCCTTTTGATTGTTTGTTCTTCAACGGATGACGATCTGAACTTTTGAGTGTTTAAGAAGATTTATTCATGAAAAGCTCAAGAAACAAGACTTGTTAGAAATATAAGTATATTGTTTTTTATAATCAAAATAAGTGGAGATATAGTGAATCGTAGGGCAACACGAACATCTTGGCAAAATAGAGTCTCCATCAGTAGACTGTTCCACAAGGCACTTTGACCTTCTCATCCAATATAGTTTTGCAAACTATCAATTCACTATTGAACCATGTGAAATAGCTCTTTAGAGACTCTCATTCTTCTTGCCACATGTCATTCAACCATGTGGCTGAAGCTTTTCCAATCTTTTTCTAGAGAATGCTCTCGAGAAAGCTTGTTTCAATTGTGGACAACCTCTAATATATCCTAGCCGTAATTTGTTGTACAATATTTTAATTGATCCATCTAGAATTAAGTGAAGTCTCTGAGATTTCAACTCGGAGCTTGTCATTTTCAATTTTATCTGCATCATGTACTTGAATAGATAGTACATAGGATCTCCTTTTCCCGTTGTATTTGTCCATTACGCGACGAACAAAATTATCCAGGATTGGGACCTCCTTGATTTCTGTGGAAAATCCTATGCATTCATCATCAACATCATCCATTTCATACAATCTAGTTGGATGATCTTCATACTCTCTTGTGGAGAAAGTATTATACAACACATTATCATCAATTTTAGCTCTTCGATCTCCTTGATGGTAATTTTAAGTTGATCTCTTATCGCGAGAACTCAACTCATCTATAGACCTTCTCACTACATTTTTACCTTCATACCGTTCATTTCATTTCTTTTCTTTTCTAAATTATCGTTGGCCTTTGAAACCTGTAAACAATTGCTCCTTCCGCAAAATGAATTAACAACATACTTATCTCCATTTATTCCCAAATCATCTTGCCATTCTCCTATTGAATTTTCATCTTTTGCACGTAGTGATGCATTTTTCCACAGTTAATATCTTTAGACTTCCGCTATTTCTTATATTGTTTTGGTAATAGATGTCTTTTTTCTCAAGTGGCGGCGCTAAGTCGGAAAAATGTTGGTTTGTTATATTAGCGTTATTTCCTCGCACTCGTTTTGGTTAAGCGTCGCTATTTAAAAGTTCATCGTTGCTATATCCTTTGATTGTGGCTTTTAGTAATAACTCTTTCTTCAGACTTCCTTTCACATGATTCATTTCTTACAGATGCTAAAATGTTGACTGAGTATGCCGGAATTTTGTGGTTTTCTTTGTTCAAGTGTTCCCACATACGGTGCCAATTTGTTGACATATAAATTGAATCAAATGAGTTTATTGAAACAATTACAAGTGAATATCAATAGAAATACAATCAACAAATTTTCTCACTTAATTATGATTTTCACCTTTTAAATTCACTAGTCTTAATGCTTTAACTAGAAAAGAGGAGAATAGCTATTTGAGAAGGAAATATTTGAATTTCATGTTCTTTTCTTAAAATGTGGATGTATTTATAAATTTTCCTCAAAGCGTTGGGATAGTTTGGTCATTTCTACGTTGTGCCAGATGGCGGCTCCTTATTCATTTGCTCATATGCTCCTTATTGATAGCATATGGCTAGCCAATATATGATAAGTGGTTCACAATCTTTATGCGAGCCTTCCGTTTCTTTGTCTTCTCGCATATCGCTTTATACTTCGCCGATAGTTAGCTAGGTTTGTAGATTTCTTGACAAGGTCTAAAATGAACTTGACATTTAGTTGAGTAACAATTTTTTCTATGCTCTATTAGGTTTTCGATTAAATTCATTAATTATTATATATCATACAAAGTCACGTCTACCCATCAGTTTTTTGTTTGTAATGATATGAAAACCAAGGTTAGCCTGAAAATAAGGTGAAGAGAGTATAAGAAAAATCAATTATTCTACTTTTCCTCTTAAAATCATGGAAACAAACTTGCAAATAAATATTTGTAATGGCTGGAACAGGACTATTAATGCGACAAAAAGACACATAAAATGAAAAATTGTTACTAACATGTACAAATGCTTTATTAAATCAAGAAACAATATATACAATTCATCGACTATATTCTTTTATAATCTCGTTCATTAGTGTCTTGACAAGAAAACAAACATGAAAGGTAAAGGGGCATTGGATTATTCTATATTTACATTGAACTTTATTTTGGGGGTATTTCAAGAATATGTAAATGGCTGCTCGTTTTCTCATTCAAGTCCTAGGCCTCGCCCAGATGATGCGACTAACTTTGCTTGAAGGTTGGTATCATTTTTTAATTTATTTATCTAGATACAAGCTCGTCAAAACATAATTCACAACAATATGATAATACGATGGTTTCAATTTTGCAGCTCCATATCAACTGATTGGAGAGGTGCACCTTCCGGGTATGTAAACTAAATCCAACTCCTTACCATACTTCATTGATCCTTACGCAACATTGATCATTCATGGAGTTAATAGATATAAATGAGTAGCAACGAGCCTCAATTAACTCGTATAATTTATTAAAGTCGACATTGGTGCAAATGTTAAAAGTTTAATGAAATAACTAAAAACTATGCAGGAGTGTTTTTTCAGTTAGTGATGTCCTACATGATAAAGGCAAAGGCATCCCATATTTCTATCTAACTACCCTTGATCCAAATGCAAGCAATGGATCGAAAGACCATAGATCTTCTCAAGGATCGAAAGGTTCAATCAAAAGTCAAACCTATTGAATGAATAATTAAATACATTTATTATAAAACATTACAAATATAAGAAGTATAATAAGCATTACAACTATTCTAAATTAATTATGCTATTATCAAATATGTTAATTTATAATTTGATATAATAATTAATTTATTTATTCTTAATTAACTATATAAAGAAAATAATAAAAGGAAAGGAAAAAGGAAAAAGAAAGTGTTGAACACAAAAGTGAATTTTCATTTGTAATAGGCCACAACCTAAAGAAGAAAGTAATAGGCCGAAGCCTTGTTATTATTTCTTTCACTTGCATCATCAGAATTAGGGTAAGCACATATTAAGTGCTGCTGATTGTGAAGGAGAAAAATATTTTCAGTGAGAGAAAGGGAAAAGGTAAGAAAAGAAAAAATAAGGAGAAATTAACCAATTACAACATTTATAGTACAGCAAAAGGTAAGGTAGATCTCATATATTTGAAAAAACTCCTACATCTTGAAGAACGATATGGCTAATTTTTCATTTTTTCCCTATCTAACCGATGGACATGGAAAAATCTTGTCTGGTTCAGCCAGATCAAGGTTAAGCGATTTTCAATGGCTAATCAAACTGGATGCCAGCCTGGTTTCGATTTTTTTTCGGTTAAACCGAATGGCCTAGTCCGATTTTCATAACATTGAAAATTACACTCATAGTAAAAGTACGCGATTCACCAATTCACTATTGAAACTAGTTCATTTTGATTTATCCAGTGAATAAGCCTGCAAGAGAGGGCTATGAGTATTTCATTACCTTTAAAGATCATTGCTCTAAGTTAGGAAATATTTAACTAGTGGCTCCAAAAATAAGATGCTTTTGAGAAATTCAAAGAGTTTAGGGCTAAGGTTGAAAAATATTTGAGTAAGAGTATTGAGATACTTCGATCACATGGAGGTGCAATATCTGTCGGGGGAATTTAAGGAGTACTTGATAAAAAATGGTGTTGTTTTTCAATTGAGTGCGTCGATGCATTCCAACAAAACGACGTTTTTAGAAAGAAGAAACATGACATTGTGGAGATAGTTAGGTCAATGGTAACTTTCACAATTCTATCTATAGCATTTGGATATATTTACTGAAGACAACTGCATATATTCTCAACTTAGTTCATTTTTTAAAGTCTGTACCCAAGAATCCATTGGAATTGTAGAATAGGCGTAAGTCTAGCTTCCGAATTTGGGTTTGCGTTTTGCTCTTAGCTCTGGCTTCCAGGTTTCCATGGTGCAATGTGACTCAGTTTCGGCTAGTACATACTACATAATGTACAGTTTGATTTTATTAGTTTGTCCTCGGATTCGTCCATTTATCTAATACTTTAGCACCTACTTTAGAGGTAGGGTGTGGTCGGTGTCACTATATTCCCAGTGATGGGAATAAAGTGCCACACGTTAGCTTCATATGCTACTCTAGATAGGAATTTATTTTCTTGGACAAATTGTATTCCATTATGTATTGCCCACATCATTCGGGTGATCTGATTGAATGAGAATTTCTTGTTACCATAAAAAAATATATGAATTATGCTAAAAGTACACATAGCCTTTCACATAAGGGCCACATGACGGCCCTTATGTGAACCATTATGTGTACTTTTATGTGCACATAGCATAACCCAAAATACCCAAAATATATATACTCGCAAATATTAGGTTTCATGAGCTTATGAAATTAATATTTATTAGTGTTTTACATGCAACGATTATTTCAATGAAAGAATGTTTCCATCCCTCAAAAGCATTTTTTTAGTCAATGCACAAAGAAAATATTTTGTTGTAAATGACCACGCTATCGAAGAATTGTGCACTAACAAACCATGCTAAAACATTTGAGAGCTCCTTTTTTTTTTTGGTTGATATTGGTGTTTAAAGCAAAACTTCAACACATTACCTGGTTGATTTTTTTTTTTTTCAACTTGGGCTCTATTTGAGCCCCATTTTTTTTTGATAAATAAATCTTCTAATAATGCTTTTTTTTTTTTTTTGGAGAATACGTGTTTAAAAAGTAGGAAAATATTTTGAGTTTATGTATGAAATTATTTTATTGAGAGTAGAGTCGGCCCTGAGAATTTAGAAGCCCTAAACTACTAATTATTATGAGGCCCTTCAACATAAAACGGTTGAAGATTCCATTGAATTGTACCATTTGTTCGATGCCAAGTTATATGGTTTCTGATCGTGACATTCTTAGGAATTAATGAAGGATTTATGGCAATCAGTCAACCCTTAATAATCTGTGGATTTGGACAAGGAGAAATCCTGATGCCGGACTTAGTGGGGAAAAGAAAACCGTAGAGACCTCAGAGGAAATGACTGTATTAAATTAAACTCTTGGTGTATATTGAAGTTGCCTGCAGGGAATCCTATTTGTAGTTCTTATGCCAAGCTAGTTTTGTATAATTTAAACCTGTTAAATTTTGAATTACTATATTAATTATAACTCTAAATACATTCCAATCAGAACATCCATTCCTTAGTTTACCAGAATATTTTCCAGTACCTCCCAAAACAAACCCATGAAAATTCAGAAATCAAACTAATTAAAATGCAATAAGTCACTAACTATTCTAACAGCAACACCATTACCTTTACTCTGAGGCTTGGCTAAGATTTTCTTGGCAACTAATCTTGGCCGTTCAAGTCCAAAACTTGTATTTGTATCTGATGCAGACCAGACGTGCTGTTCTTTCTGAAAAAACAACAATGATAAGCCATGTAAACAAGAAAAAATAACGCAAATATACCATTAATATTAAAGATCGAATAACCCATCTCTCCTTCGTGATTCCAAAGGCAAACAAGAACACCAAATGCCTCAAATCACAGACTGCAGCTTAGTATAGAGGAAAACTGCGGCTTAGTACAGAGAAAAACTTTTATGTATTCAAGGAAGAATCTGAGAAAAAAAAGGGAGAGACAATTTTTCAGCAAGGTGCATGGAATAGAGTGAATTTTTGGGGGAAATGTGTGATTAAATTTTTTTTTAAAATGTGTGATTAAAAATTAATGAAACATTTTGATTTTATGTGCAAATTATTTTATTGATAGAATGTGCGGTTGAAAATTAGTTTAAAAAAATAAATTTTGGATAATGGAGCTCAAACATAAGCAAATTATATGTTGGATTGGGAATGCATTTCATACCATTGCATTTTCCTTAATCTCGTTTTGTCATGTTAAGTCCTTGTTTCACAAACATTATTTGAGAAAAATAAAGTTTCGAATTCTGAACTTTAGGAGAATATGTAGTTAAAATGTAGAAATTTTTTTTAGGTTTACGTGCATTCTATTTATTATATGAATATGTGTTTGAAAATGAGTATGTAGAGTAAAAGAGTTTTCAAATAATGATTGTCAAACGAGGGCTAAATCTTAGATACCAAATATAACCCCTATTTGGGTCCTATCTTTTAGAAAATATATTTCTTTTCTTTTGGTTTCAACCGCATATTTTTTAATAAAATAATATTCTACGTAAATAAAAAAAATTTCAAAAAATTTTCCTCAGTCATGCGATCTCCCAATATATTTTTTTTTTCAATGAAAAAAATCAAACATATCTTTCCTCTCCTTTTCATTTTCTTCAATTATTTGCACTGGCCACTACAACCCATCGCCCAACTATCCATCCGCCTCTACCCTTCGTCACCGCCCAGCACCACCGGCTCCACTGTGCTTGGTTGTCCACCCCTTCTAAAGGTAAAACCCTAAGTCCCTTCTAAATTCTAATTCTTCAAATCTATTTCCAAGTTGTTTCAATACTTAGCCAACCCAATATTTGTTGTTCCCTTTGTTTCCAAAAGATGCTTTGAGCCCCAATTTTCTTTACAGATTTTCAGTCTTGAACTAATAAGGAAAATTTTAATTTCTTGGGCCATTTCATGGTTCATATTTGCTTGTTGATTAGGACTTTTTGAGTCAAGAAATTAGTGTTTGATTCAGAGACGGAGATAGAGGGGCAACCACCCTCCCAACATTGTCCGCTGGTCCACTATTTTTAGTTAATTTGTAATATATTTTTTAGTTTCGCCCTCGCAAAAATTTTGACTCACCCCCGCAAATTTTTGAAATTTTTTATTGAAGTTGTGGAATTTTGAAATTTTTTATTGACTCGTTACAATGAAGCTGTGGACGCAGTTGTGTTGAAGAATGCTCCAAGAAATGCAACTTATACTTTTCTTGAGATTCAAAAGCAGATATTATCTCTACTAGCATCCAAGGTACAACATTTTATTGTAAATAAGATTGGTAATGCCAAATTTTGCATATTAGCAGATGAATCTCTAGATTCATCAAAAAGAGAGCAGATGGCCATTGTTCTTAGATTTGTTGACAAAGAAGGTTACATACGAGAGAGATTTTTTGATTTGGTTCATGTTGAAGATACAAAATCATCAACTTTAAAGAAGGAGATATATAGAGTGCTCTCTCAACATAACCTTAGCATACAAAAAATCCGTGGTCAAAGATATGATAGTGCTAGTAATATGCGAGGAGAGTGGAATGAATTGCAAGCTTTATTCATTGAGGAATGTCCATATGCATATTATGTTCATTGTTTTGCCCATCGACTCCAATTAGCTCTTGTGGCAACAACTAGGCAAATAATTCCAGTATTTCAGTTTTTTGATTACTTAACTCTTATTGTGAATTTGGTTACCTCTTCTAGTAAACGAAGTGACACATTTCGAAGCTCACATGCAGATAAAATTACAGAAAAGAAGGAGAATGATGAGTTTGAAACTGGAAGATGAAAAAATCAGATTGGAACTTTAAAACGTGTTGGAAGTACACGATTGAGCTCACACTTTGGCTCTATTTGTAGTTTGTTTGTTTTGTTTGATGTCCTTTGTTCTGTTTTAGTTGATATCATCAATTATGGAAGTACTTTAGCTGACATGAGTGAAGCTGATGGTGTTTATAATGTCATGACATCTTTTGAGTTCGTGTTTATTCTATATTTAATGAGAGATATATTGGGATTTACAGATGTTCTTTGTCAAGCATTACAATTTAAATCTCAGGATATATTGAATGCAATCGAATTGGTGTTAATGACGAAAATCTGACTTCAAAACTATAGAGAAGATGAATGTGATGGATTGTTGAATAATGTGAAGTCATTTTGTACTTCAAGAAATATAGACATTCTTGATATGGCTTCTTTATATAGAGCAGATCGAGGGAGGACTTATAAGCAAAAAGATCATATCGCTTTGCAACATCATTACAAAATTGACTTGTTTCTTGCAATAGTTGATTTTCAAGTTTAGGAGTTAAGAGATAGATTTAAGGAAGATGTGATGAAATTGCTTATTCTTAGCTTATCATTAGATCCTAGAGATGGCTACAAGGCTTTTGATGTTCAGAATATTTGTAAGCTTGCAGATAAATTTTATGTCGCTAACTTTACAGATCAAGAGAAGTTGCTCTTGAAAGATCAATTGGAGCTATATCAAATTGAAGTTCAGCGTAACTCTCAACTTAAAAATTTGACAACACTTCCCGATGTGTGCCAACTGTTGGCATTGACAAGAAAATCAATGAGTTATAATCTTATTGATAGATTGATTCGTCTTGTCTTGACTCTTTCAGTTTCAACAGCAACTACAGAACGTACATTTTCAGCTATGAGTGTCATTAAGACAAGTTTGCGTAATAGAATGGAAGATGAT
>CAIGRB010039023.1:23415-36761 GCA_903798255.1 Fraxinus quadrangulata
GAAGACAATATTCTAAGCTTTATCGGCTGATTCTACAACAATGGTGGTTTCGAATTCTGTAACACTAACCCAGAAATCCCCTCTTTTGCTGCGTAGTCTTTTGTTTCGCTTCTCAAATATCTCTCGCACTCCGACTTGCAACTTCAATTGCCAGAACATGATTTACCCAATTCACATATCTAGGAGATTTACAAGCTGTCACCGAAGTTTCAATCTGCATTCTACAAATGGGTTTAAGGTCTCGGGAGGTTCTGAATTGGGGTTTAGATTTTCGGGTCACCGTTCTTTTCGGGTTTCGAGTGGAGGCGGCTCCGGTGATGGAGCAGGTGGGTTTGGAGGTCCAGGTGGTGGAAGAGGTGGCGAAGGTGGTGGTGGGAGTGATTGGTCATTGTTTTCATGGTAAAGATTTTAACTTCTTTAAGTTGTTATTTTCTCTATTGTTCGATGCATGTTTGACAATGCTTAAGTTCTTTTTCTTATCATACGTTACTTCTAACAAATAACTTACTTCTCAACTCCTACCTTATCAAGAATCAAAAGCAACTTTTACTTATAAGTAATAAATAAATAACGCATCCAACATGTTTCAAAATTTAACATTCTGTTAATCTGTTTTTTTTTTTCTTGAACAATTGTAGTTCTTAAAACTAGATATATGTTAGTCAAATAATGTGAGGCATTCTAAATTTATACATATAAAAAATAAAAATAAAAGGTGGAATCTATTTGAGTGTGTTGGAGACTTGGAGTTCAGTAAATTTATTTCAGGATTATGCAAAGGGTCTTAAAGGCAGTTTTCATACTAAAATGTCCTTCCTCTCAAGTTCAAATTTACAATTAATAGCACTTCAATGCATAGTCAATTATAAATTGCTGGAAAATTATTAAAAAAGAATTGACAAGTTAAATGCGAAAACTATTTCAGGTGGATTTATTGCATCTTGAAGGGGTCCAGCAATGTTTATTGAGAGTATTTTTCTGGAAGCTAATGAAACCAAAATATTATTCAAAGAATTAGGATGAACGTTTATTATCCATTTTAATATGTGGCTGCTTCATGGACTGGCATGAACATAAAAGAAAAGTGAATAATGCTATTGAGCCTCACTGGGGTTATAACTCCAGTCTTTGTGGTATTAGGTGATACACTAAATGAAAGGTATACTTATCATTTAATATCACATTAGCGCCACGTAAACTTGGGTTTTAATCCCAGTGGGGCTAAATAGCATTACTCAAAAAAAATGGATGAGTTTAGAATTACAACTCATCATAGATGTTCAGTATAATTTGAAGAGTCAAAACTGATGACTGGAGGAGTGCTGTTGCAACTTGGAAAGGTGTTATATACATTATGTCTTTTCAATTGAAGCTAAGATTCATTCGTTGAGTTCTGACAGTTTGTGTTTAATTGTAATTTGTTAGTCTTATTTGGGCAGCTGCAGTAGTATTCGCTGGTGCTATTGTAGGATGTACCCTTTCAAAAATGCAATGACTAAACTGTTGATCTCATATTATCACATATAATTATGCATTCTTGTCCATGTAAAGTCTTGCACACTCTGCTTGTCAAATGTTATTACTTGTCTTTCTTGCAATATGTAGGAATTATGTTAAATTATGTGGCAGGATAACTTTTCTTCCATTATATTTTGTGCCACTCCAGCTAATTTCCTGCTGATTAACATTATCTTCTTTCCCTTGTAAACTCAATTTTGCATCTCCATGCAGGTATATGTCTCTACTTGCCAGGTATCCTGTGATGACAAAAGCTGTTACATCAGCACTTTTGACTTTAGTTGGTGACCTAATCTGTCAGGTAAACTACTATGCCCTTAAATCGAGATCATACATAAATAGTAAAGGCTTTCAATTAAATGATTTCTTTTTTCCTCTTCTTGAATGTGAGCTGGTTGCCAAAAGCTTCAAGCACATGTATAATGTTGTAGCTGGACAAGAAATTCTGAATGACGCTGTCTTCACTTAATTTTAGCATAGATTAAGGTTGTATAGTTCTAAAATAAGAGCTTTAATTTGTCAAATAAAAAGGGGTGAAAAATCTCATTTAAAAGGTCATATATATGTGATATATGACTGCAGACTCCAGAATGGAATTGCTGAATCCGAAGAGTGCATTATGCTAAATTAAAATTTTAACTTGTTGCCGTAGTGCGTAGGACCATATGCAAGCTGAAAAGATAGTGTTCCCAGTGGAATAAAGCATGGAATGTTATATTTATCAAAAAAAAAAAAAAGGGAAACTGGAAGATTTAGTTATATTTTTAGTTTGTTTGCTTAGTCTCATCTTTTTCCTTAGCCTGGCGAAATGGTTGTTTGTCTTACAAATGCCAGCCTTTTAGAAGCGAAATCTTTCAGTTTAAATTTCACATATCTACTCCATGTAGAACTTGCGTTCCTTGACATTGTACCACACATGGAAGGAAAAAGAAGAAATTGTGCTTCAGATTTATGTAATGGGGTTTAACCTGAGGTGAACTAAGAAATTAATGATGCCTATATAATGTTTTATTTATTACATTATTGCCCGAACATCATCAGTTATGGAATATGACTTAGTTTTCTGATGATTAAACTTGAAGATTGATATACTCATTTCTTATATAGATTTATGAGGATAAGTGGGCTGTCAACAATTAGTTGATAATGTTTTCTATTGTGGAGCTATCTCCTCTGTATTTAATTCCTTGAAGATTGTATTGTGTTGGGGATAAGAATTCTCAGTATCTTTAATTAATATTTTTTGTTATTGCTAAGACTAGGGATTCTATCTTAAAAGTTCAACCTTGTTAAATATAGTAGCTCAAATCCTTATAAATTGGTCTATATTTTCATCTTTATTCGATATGCAATTTTGTCCCTTAACAGTTATTATCTCTCAGCTTGTGATCGATCAAGTACCATCTGTAGACTTGAAGAGGACATCTATTTTCACACTGTTGGGGCTGGTTTTGGTGGGTCCAACATTGCATTTCTGGTAATGGCTTCTATCATTTTTGCTTATAAGTTTCATGCATGGATGTTATTTTTACGATGTCTACAGTCTGACTAACTTTTATGCTTAATAACAAATTATGTGCTTCCTACTTTGTACCAAAATAATTGGGATAGGTTTGGATAGAAAGATTTGGTCTTTTTATATTTCAATTTGACAATCCAAGTATTCCTCGGTTGTTATTTAGAGTGGGGATTTCAAATCAACTGTCAAGATTGAGTGATCCAAGACACATTAAATGGATTTCAAATTCACTCAATTTGAGTTTCATTTTTGAAATCCCTCCCATCCCTTTCCCTTTCCCTTTCCCTTTCTCTTTCTTTCCCCACCATCCCACAGCTTATTTTTTCATTGTTCCTCCTGTTTGCTTCTCATATCAGGGTTATTGGGTTGACACGGTATTTACATCTCAATGCATATTGGGATGGTGACATTTCATCGTGAAATGGTACTTGTGGCAATGGGAGGAAACTAGATGGGAATGACACAGCAGTTGACATTGGTTGCCGTATGTCAAAGTAGGGGGATGGTGATCTTGAAGAGGGGGAGGGAAATAGTAGTGACGGTTCATTGAGAAAAGAGTGACGGCAGCGGAGAGGGGGTTATTGCTGCGGACAGATGAGTGGTGAGTTGAGAAGGGAATGATGGTGTAGAGGGTGGCTGTGGTAATCATTACCTACATTGTAAAATGTGTTGTTCGGTTCTCTGTTTCTGGATCGTGGCACCCTAAATATTATGAAATGAGCAATCTTCATGTGCCACATATGGTCTGGCAATAGATTGGCCAATAATTGAAAGATGTTTGTCAAAGCTTAATATATGCTGATAAGCTAGTTAAACTTTATTTTTATCCACACATTTTGTAGGATCACAAAAATTACTTACTTTTTAATCCCATGTTCCTTGGGACCCATTTCTTATAAACAATTATAAGTTTTGACAAACATACACTAAATGTTCCTTAGACAACTGATAATTAACCAAACCAGACAATAGAATTGATCTCATCTCCAGTGGGCACGATAAAAACTTTCCACTATTGATGTGGTGAGAGAAAAGTAAGTATAGTTCTCTAAATATATGACTGTTGCAGAAAATCATAAGTACGGTTTTCTTACTGTGTCAACGCTGAGAAGTTGGGCAGGAGATCAGATCTGAGCCATCCAGTTGTTCGGATGTCTGCTTATTTCTTAACTAGTCATTTTTCTAGGACTTCAATAATATAATTCTTTAAATGAGGATAATCTCGCAAAAAGAAGGTCAAAGCAAGTTAATTTTTCAGTATATTGGATATCCTTGCATACACGGAGGTTTGATTTTGGATTTTAAAAAACGAAGGAGAACTCCTGCAAATTTCTAATATATTTAAATAAAACTGACTCAAGTTCTAGTTTTGTGTTTATGAATTTGAACTGAATATGAAAGCTACGCACAATAATTTTTAAAATCATTTGCAAACTTTATTGACGAGTAAAAGTTTTAGTAATTTTCAAGTCCATGGCTTTATTGCTTCCAAACAAGGAATTTGAAATCCTTGCTTCCCTGTTTCCCAATTGAAGGGGTTTAAAGCGTATAGAGTTTCAAATCTGAACTCCACACTCAAACTACTGATCCTTCCATCCAAATGAAACCTTAATCTTCTTATCCACAATATCTATTTTTAACAAAATGCTGGAGAACATTTTGTGAAGTGATACCTGCTCTCCAATCAGTTCTTGTCCTCAACCTCAAATTTCAGGGTGATATTAGATGATGCAACATTTGGATCCATAGGAACCTTTAGTTTAAACAAAATGCAGGATGGTATTTGATGATGCAACCTTTGAATTCATAAAAAAAATGTGAAACCTGCTTGTTATCATCAGTTCATGAATCTATCTCAATTAAAAGGGGAGGGAAAAAACAACAATTGCTTCATGGTTGTAGGAAATGGACTTGTGAAAAAGACTGTTGGGGGATTCTATCTGTACTGTCAAATATCTGGAAATAGTTGGTTTATACTGGTATTTTTTTTCAATTGAGGATTCCAGGTCTGGGACTAGGCTTGGGGAAACTGTTCATAGCAGAGCTTTTTATTTATTTATTTCCATTTGAAGCTTCTATATAGTAAAGATAGTTCAGTAATTCCCCAACAATTAATTTGCATACTTGCTAATGTAAGGACTAAGGCCGTGAAGGAGCTAAGCAAATTCAGTATTGTATCGCTCAGGATTGGATCCGAAGATAGGAAACTCTGTGATGAGAATCTAGCTTCAGTTTACTAGATTCAGTTTATTATTTTATCTGTTTTCGTTTTTCTTTTTGTTTGCTCAGTGAAGCTTGATGTGTCTCTACTCCAGTTGATTTCCGTTTAATCTCCATGAACCATTTTGGTATAACCTTTGTAGGGTTCATCACATTAATGATTTGTTTCCTTTCCTTTTTCTTTATTTCATCATGGGTTGAGTTAAATAGCTCATTGCCCTTGGAACTGTATTTTCCTGTTTTGTTAAGTGAATGTTTAAACATGCTGGGGGTAACTTGATTCGACTTACACAAAAAGAATCCAAAATCTCTGTGCATCTCTCTCTTCAACTGATACAGCCTATTATACATGGAGGTATCTTTATTTAAGTAAATTGATCACAAAACCGGGAGCATCTGGTGCTTTCATGCGGCTTTTACTGGATCAGGTACCATCTTTAAGCTGCTTGATTGTATTATCTGATACCTTTTTCATACTGTCACTATGTATCACGATTTGGCTTCTTGAGTATTTCTATTGAATTTAACCTGATCTAATGCAGTTTCTTTTCGCTCCCACTTTTATTGGAGTTTTCTTATCCACACTGGTGACACTGGAAGGAATGCCATCACATGTGATTCCGAAGCTACGACAGGTGTTGCTAAAGATCTTTTCATCTTTATATTTGTGTTTCCATTAAGCTTTGGATGCACGCCCAATAGGAAGACTTTATTTGAGACTTATCATGGTATATATATAACCTGTTTTTGTAGGAGTGGTTCTCTTCTGTTCTTGCAAATTGGCAGCTATGGATACCCTTTCAATTCCTCAACTTCCAATTTGTGCCACAACAATTTCAGGTTTGATTTATATAAGGGCATAATCAGGCTCGGATTGTCAGCTTTGTGGTTTCAGTCAAGAGAGGAAAAAGTTGAGTGGTTCTGATACCATTGACAATACAGGAAATATGCTTGGTTGAAAATATAATTTGGTTTGGTCGGAAATATACTAGCAAATTAAAAGGCAATTTCTACAAAATGGTTCTTAGACTAACTATCCTTTATGGTATTGAGTGTATGTTAGAAGACAAAATGTCCATAAAATGAATGTTTTGGAAATGACGTTAAGATTGGTACTTCTAAAATGAATAAACTAAGAATAAAATATAGGTTTCAGAGTTGTTAAGGAATTTTAGAGTTCAACATCCTTTCAAAACACCTCATATTATTGACATAGGATGCAGTAGGAGAAGGGAAAAGGGGAGAGAAGAAGAGAAAGGAGGGGCAAAGGGAGAGAGGAAGTGAGAAATTGGGTGAGAATATCAATTATTTCATTATCAAAGGTTGTCTTATTACATTGCAAGAGCCCCCCTTGATATAGGGTTTAAACTAACTCTAATGGAAGTAGGAAAATAATATAAAATCAAACCATAATTATCTTTCCTAAAATAAACTTTAAAATTGGAAACTAAATTAAATACTATTATAATATTGCTTCAATTATACTCTTGTATCTTTTATTTTTTTTATTATTTTGGATGAATTTCAGCGCCCTGATGTCCTTTTACCTTTTGCGTTTCTTCATTTAATATTCTTGTATGATTTGTAAGTTTGTTATTTGACAAATTGACACATCTTTTATAGGTCCTTGCCGCTAACTTTGTTGCGTTAATATGGAATGTAATTCTTTCATACAAAGCTCACAAAGAAGTCCTTGCCAAATAGGTATGTATATTTGCCCTATAGTACAGTTTAATTATATTTGTTTGGGATTGAGGAATCAGTAGGAGTGATTCTTGTATTTGAACGAAAGGTTGGTTATGCATGTAAAGAGTCCTCCATAGTGCAGAAAATTATTGACGATCTAGAGTACAGAAAATATGTAACTATAAAGAGGATCCTGATCATTAGAGTGACGCTATTGTAGTACAACATGTTAGAAGAGGTAGGGTAGACTGAAACTAACAATTTTTGGGGTTGCTAGGGTTCTAGTTGCTTTGAACTTGTTGCAATGAACACACAAAGTGATGGAACGGGATCATGTAGCCGACTCAAACATCGGGGGATTAAGCCTTAATTGGTCGTTTCAGTTGACACAATGGGATTTATATATACATAATTTTCATGTTGATCTCTACTGTAAAAGAATACTGCTACTTTAAATATGACACTGTCACTTCGAGTTGCTGCACATTCATTTTTTCACAATTGGCAATGGAGAGAGGTGGTGCTATTTAAGAATCCACGAACAGATTTAGTTTTTCAAAGGGTCGGCTGTCACAAGCTTGTTATACACATACTTGGCTTTGAAACCTGAAAGTTCAAAGATGAGATATCTAACGAATTTTCCTGTGCCAAGATTGTGCTCCAGAAAGTTCGAGTCCATGAATTCATATTTGCACTTAGTTTTTCAACTTTGAGAACTGTTGTTTGTTATCCGGTTGCTCACAAGTCATACTTTGCATGTTTCCTGTAAAATAAAAGGCTATAAAAACTGGCTAAAACGAGAAGAAAAATGACTTATTGTCATCACATGCGCTTCTTGCAGGTACCTTGGTTACATCATCAATTTTCAGTCTTAGGTACATGAAGACTTTGAAAGACAAACTGCATTGGTATGTAATGTACTGGATTTTGTTTGTGCAAAATGTGTTTGGGGGAGAGATGTCATTTTTGGTAAAATTATCATGGAATTTAATGTATGATTGCTTCTAGTTCTAATCCAGTAAAGTGTTGATGCTTTTAAAGATTTCTAAGTTCAAATTTTTGAGAATTCAAAAAGAGTGAAATTTTATTAAGATAAACTGCCTTTCACAGACGATAAATTCGAGGAATACGATTAACCCAATGGGTAAGAATAGATAAGAGCATATCCAAGAGACTGTTTAAACATATGACGCCATTTATTTAGACTCTCTAAATTGTAAATATATTCTTTAAAAATAAAGAATCTTTTGAAAATACTCTGTGAAGAGACTAGCTCGTGGGGGGTGAATCTGGCCTTTTTCCTAGGGACTATAATGATATTTATTGTCCTTTTTTTTTTGTTGGAATTAGATTCGCGAATAATTAGTTATCATAATACATAAAGGAAGGGGAAGCAAGCAACATAAGGTAGGTATACTGACACATAATTTTAATACAAGTCCCTAAAATAAAACGAAAAAGAAAAAAGAATGGGACTGGTCAAACTTCTTGAAATATAAATAAATAAATAATAATAATAGGAATTTGTTATATTAGTAATAAAATTGGAATTTCCTTTGTCCTTTCTCGTACTCAGTAAACATGTGCAAGAGAAATGTTATTCAACCACATTTCACTCGAAGGGTTCTTTCATTTTGTTGATACACAAAAATCTACACGATTAAGAAAGAGTGATAGGAAAAGGGACATCGTGTTCATCGCTCTAAGGAGCTCGAACATTCCGTTCCAATTTTTATTAGACGGTACTCAATTCAATCAAACTATAATTTTAGGAAAATGCATTTTATTTTTTTTCCGTATTTCATGCCATTTCTAAAGGCAAAGGGTTAAACTAACAAATTATTGGACGGGCATCAACCCAGTAAGAATACATTTTAAGTCGATCGGTGATTGGTATCAACTTTCTTTCTTTCGCAGTACTTCATCTCTATATATCAAGTTATATAAATATTTTCATTATTTGTTTTTGAAATCGACTATATCATTGTACAGTGAGATTCTAAATAAATAATTTGAAAAAAAATAAAAAATCTTGAAAATTAAAATTCTTGTTTTAATATATTTTTTATAAATATTTATTTTAAAACCTGTATCATTCCAACAAATTATATCCCTCCCTATTGAATAATATCTCAAGGTTCCAATTTTATATAGTTGTGTTGCGAATTTGATAAAAACTCCTCACTGACGTAACAAGAGGATTTTACTTATGATTATCCAAAATAATTATACATTTAGAGAATCATACGTACGGTTCTCTCTGTCAGATCAATCGTGAGAAGTTTTTATAGGAGATAAGTTCTATAATTGTGTTATGAAGTTGTGTAGACGGCAACTTCTTGGAAGAGTGAACAAAAAGTTATATTCCCCCGCGTAAAAGTTAATTAAAAATTAAGTTGAAAGCGTGAAGAAAAAATTATGTTTCTCCGCGAAGAAGTTAATTAATTAATCAATTTGTATCATTATTTATAAAGTAAATGATCCTGCAGAATCTGGTGCAAAATATAAAGTAAATTATATTCCATTTAATTGTTGTGTGACGTGTCAAGTTGGACATAAAAGTATTAAAATTATATCTTTACTATTTTAATTTAGTACTTTGCTAAGTGTACACTGAATTTGACACTTCAATGTACAAACCCTCCTCATAAGGGGAGCTCACGATTTTTTTTATGGGTCATGAACCCCCCCACTTGTGAAGGGTCCGTACACCAAGGCATCAAAATCGATGTACAAACAACAAAATCCTTAAAGACATGTCATCATCATTGTTTTAACTTTTCAATTCGTTGGTGCCATATAACGACTAGAACATTAGTTATTATTGTTGCCAACAAAACAATTTTGTACTCAAACAAGCAATAAATTTTGAAATTAAATTGTAGACAAATTAAAATTTAATACCTAATTGAGCAGTTCAGTGATTGCATGTTAAATTTAACATTTGTTTGATGGTGATTAAAATCAGANTTTCAATTCGTTGGTGCCATATAACGACTAGAACATTAGTTATTATTGTTGCCAACAAAACAATTTTGTACTCAAACAAGCAATAAATTTTGAAATTAAATTGTAGACAAATTAAAATTTAATACCTAATTGAGCAGTTCAGTGATTGCATGTTAAATTTAACATTTGTTTGATGGTGATTAAAATCAGAATTTTAGCAAATTTTGACAAAAATTAATGAAATGTACGATTGAAAAATTATAAGTCTCATGAAATGTGTGATTAAAATTAATTATTAAATTTAATTAAGATTAAAATTTAACTTTGAATTCCTATTCGTTGTATTAATTATGCACAGAATTTCTGATACCAATTGTTGGGAATTTAAGGATCACGTATCGTTCTATACCACTTGATATGAAACCAACCACCGAATTGAGATGTTGAAGTTATATGACACAATAATGAAGTATTTAATCGTAAGAAAACGAATAAAAGAAAATATGACAGATGAATTATGAAATTTTATTACACCACAAATAATAAAAATTGAGAAATATTAAAAACTAGTAATCACTTTTCTCATTCTTTTCTTACACCATAAAATAGTAAAGAAAAGTCAAGTATATATAGATAACTATGTGGGGTGACATGTGAAAAATCTATTAAAACGCAAATAATGATTGGGCCGAATAGTCCTGTCGCTCGAACGATAAGCTAGTGATAGGCAAATGAGCGATCAAGTCTCGGGAGAAAACCTGCAAGTGTTGCTCAAGCGGCCAGTTAGCGGTAGACCAGCGAAAATGCGACAATTTTTCTTCCCGGTCCATAATTTCAACATTTTCAAGTAAAAATTTCAACTCCCATTAGGGCTTCCAAATATAATTTCAAATTGAATAAGACTCCAATAATATTCCAAACTGAATTTATTTTGACGTGCGCTTCAATTAGAATTCTTCAATTCTTACGCTTTCAAATAGGAGCTTAATCGATTTTGGAACCATATCAAAACCAACTCTATATTTACTTTGGACTTACCCAAGAAAGATCACTATAAGATAAACTAATTTTTTATTACTTTCGAATTTACCTTTTTATCAAGAATTAATGAGGCAAAGAATCATCCAAAAATTAAAATTGTCTTTTATGTTTGATATTCTATTCCATTTGAAACACGCGTGGGGCACCCGCCATTTTATTCCATACCACAACACTTTCGTCCTACTTTCCTTTTCTTGTTGTTCTTCTTCATACCTTGGCATCTATAAATACCCAGTTTAAGAATAATTTTGTATAAGGCTCATTTGTTGAAATTTATGAAAAATGAATGGAGATCATAGTTTCCCTCGAAGCCCTTTAATGAGTAGCAGCAGTAGTAGTAGTTCATGTGGAAAATTCTCGCCTGAACCTGTTAGCTCCTCTTCTTCAGATGCTTCTTCTCCTGCCTTGACAAGTATGTAATTTATAATTTGGTAGGTACTGTGTGTTTCTTGTTGAAAAAGTAAATTTTTTTTTCTTTGAAATGCAGATAAAGGGATGCCCTCAACTGGGAGGAATCACCGTAAGAAGTTCGAAAGAAAGGCTAACAGTTTAGCTTTCAGAATCCGCGAACACGGTAAAATACCTTAATGACGTATTTGGTATGCAGTATTAGATCTTAAATACACAAGATTTCAGCCATTTTTCCCGGTAATCCGAAGAATGATGGGATTTTACTCATAACCTGTCCCTCAAAATGGTGGCTCATTGGAGAACACCAATATTGAAATTCGATAGCTCTTTTAAGCCAATAGAATTGCTCATGTGAGCATTATGGACTCTCATATCGTATTAAGATTTGGAATTCCAATCGAGAAGATTATGAGGAGTAATCAAGCCTTTATATGTTGGTTAATGATTTTACATTTAACCAATGCACGATTATACTTTTAATATGCCACCACAAGATGGTAACTCATACGAAAACGCCAATCTTAGACTCCGGTTGCTTGATTGAGCTTCTAGACGAATCAAATTGCTCTTTTGAGCATTATGGGTCCTAATATCATGTTGAGTCTTGGGTGATCTTAAAAAGAGTAGTTCATACCCTCATATTCCATACCCTCATATATTGCTTCGTATTTTTATATTTAACCGATGTGAATTTGTCCCTTCCCGTTGTGCGGTCGACTTTATCGAACCATCCCTAACAGTTTTGCATCTATTAATATATATGCAAGAGTTTTGATCTGGATAAAGATGTTGAATTAATAACAATTTATTGATGTTGAGTTTGCAGTTAGATTGGGGCCTAAATTATCTGAAACTGTAAAGGGGAAGCTGAGTGTAGGGGCCAGAATAATAAAGAAAGGAGGCAGACCAAATATATTTAGAGAAATATTTGGTGTTAGTGAGGGAGAGAAGGTGTTGAAGGCATCTCAGTGCTATTTATCAACCACAGCTGGTCCAATTGCTGGAATACTTTTCATTTCCACAGAAAAAATTGCATTTTGCAGTGAAAGATCCATTACTCTTCACTTGTCTACTGGAAGCCTTTCCAGGACTCCGTACAAGGTAAATTTTCCGATTATGCCATTTTGTTGCAAGAATTAGATAGTACACGAAAGTATCGAATAAGAAAGAGAAATTAAAATCTTATATGTTATATTGTTTAATCGTGTACCCCTATTCAATGCAGCAGCCAAAGATGCACTTTGTGTTTATCAAGCAAAACTTTGGGTCAACGTTGGACAAATCCATAGAACTCTGAGTAATGCTATTTAGCCTCAATGGGCTTGTAACCCCAGTCAAGGTGGCATCAATGTAGCATTAAATGATAAGTAGAATTAAATTACTTATTTAATTCCACGTTTCATTTAGTCTATCTTCTAATGCCACCTAGACGAGGGATGCAACTTCAGTAGGGCTACATAGCATTGTTCTAAAACTCTCGAGAGTTCGGCAAAAAATATTTTCTTAACATCAAGTGTGTTGGGACTAGAAAGAAGCGAGAACTCCAACAATTTATTTGTTTTCAAGGCTTCCTAATTTCCAATGTCACTTTGAGATAATGCAGAAGAAAAAGCCTAATCCATTCCAATATATCTTAGCAATTAACCATGAATGCACGTCTATCTAATTGAACTGCCTTGTTAATGGTCTTAATATATATATTTTCTTTGGAATTTCCATTTCTGCAGCTTTCTGTCCCAGTGAATAAGATAAAAAGAGCAAACGAAAGTGAGAATATCGACAATCCAGCACAGAAGTACATAGAAATAGTGACGGAAGACGATTTTGAATTTTGGTTTATGGGATTTGTAAGGTATGAAAAAGCCTTTATAAACATACAGAAGGCAATTTCTTTGTCCCAATAGCTGCATGAAAAAACAATTCCTTGAAGGAAGCAAACAGAAATCTATATCTATTTTATTAATAAGTTCACTGTTGCTTTTAGGAATCTCAGAAAACAAAA
>CAIGRB010039028.1:0-26574 GCA_903798255.1 Fraxinus quadrangulata
TAAGGTTCATTCCAAAAGGTGAGTTCTGGCTTACAGCAATTTGAGTGACTGGTTCCGTGCTCAGATCAGTTGGGTTGGAGTGATTTCCTGTGTTGGTGTTAGCCATAGTGGCTCTGATACCAAGTTAGAAATTGAAATAAGTTTTGATTGAAGCAATAGCTATATTGATTGAAAGAAAATTCATTACTTCTCGGTTCTTTCCTTCTATTAGTTTATATATACATTCAACCTATACAAGCATATCTATACAAGAATATTCTAGAGGATAAGATGCCATGTGGCTAACTGATTTCTTCATTCCACTCTTGAAAATCAGGAAATACTAGCAAGCATGGTGGCAGTGAAAATTAGTTAATTCAGCTGGTTGTTGCACATTCACGTTGGTAGGCATATTTTAACTGATTTCTTTCGACTTTCCTCTGTATTCTTCTATCTCTGCGATTGCAAAACAGTATGAATGATTCAGTCAAATGTGAATAAACGATTCTGTTTATGACAGAGGGAAAAATTGAAGACCCTCAAGAAGTAGCGAGGAAAATTGCACAAGCGGTGCCCAGAAGTCCTTTCTTTAAAGTTACATTCGTCAATAATAATATTTAATTTATTGGGTTGGACTGAATACTTGGATCGGGAGAAGCCCAGCAATTGGGCCTGTAGCAGCATTCTCCTTTTCACGGCGAAAACTGACAAAAATAGCATTAAAGGTTTTTAAAATATGAAAAACAAATATATCTGGCTTTTGTCATTTGTGTCCCCTTTTTTTTCAAATAGTCAGCCTCTTTTGGTAGTAAAAGGACAAATACAACCCTTTTGAATAGAATTGTTGTCCTTAAAATAATTAATGAAGGTATTTTGATATGAAATATGATTAGATAGTTACAAAATGTAAAAAGCTTGTAAAGAGTCAAATCACTTTAACTTAGCAACGACTTTTTGGTGGGCTACAAATTTAAAATTTGAGTGTTGATCGAAATAATCTCGATTACTATTGAGATTCTTTATCTTCGATCGGTAATTTTTTTTTTCATTTATTTACTAGAGTTGAAATATTCAACCAAAATCAAGGATCTCATCTTGAAATTAGGAAGGGGTTTAATTTAGATCAAGATTCTCTATTTGTCTCTTGATTGTGATCAAGAAGATGGACAAGAGAAAACAATAAAAATGAAATATTTATGAATAGTAATCTCGATCAATTATTCTAGCGGACGATCTATTCTAGCCAAATTCTTTCTTTCCTCAAGGGGTAAACGCACAAATGGTTTATGAACTTTATCCCACGTACCAAAATATCTCTGAACTTGACTTCGTATAAAAACTATACATGAACTAAAAAAATTTTATGCTATTCATACATGAATTAACTTTCGTCAAATTATTGTAATAACCCACATAGCTAACAAAGTTCCTACGTGACAAACACTTGACTAGTTAATTACGCAAATAGTACATTAAATATATATCTTGTATTGAAATTATACATGAGCGTTATTCCACATATTGAAATCATACATGAACTCAGTTTTATATTGTAATTATACATGAACTTACAAATTTATTCTGTTAATTTTGACCCATGAAAGTTAATCCTCGTATGAGTGCGATACAAATATGTGAATCCATCCATAATTTTGATACAAAATTGAGTTCATGTATGATTTGATACAAGGGGTAAAATTCATGTATGATTTTGATATCGAGGGTAAAGTTCATGTATATTTTGATACAAGGATAAAGTTCATGTACCATTCCCATAATTAATTTGACAAGTGTTTGCCATATCATTGACATGTAGGTATTCTGTTTGTCACGTGGATTATTCCGTTAGTTTTAAGTGATGGAAGTTAAGCCATCTATAGATGTGATAAAAATTTGTAAGTTCATATATAATTTTGATTTGAACATATGAAATTGAGTTCGTGTATAATTTTTGGCACATGTAGTAAAGTCCATGATCCGTTCGCACATTTACTCCCTCAATTTACATATATTCTCATTCTAATTTTTGTTAATTTCCTAATGCAATCTAGCATCCACGTTGCCTTCAAAAAAACAACTTAGCATCTCGTTACCATTGATTCAGTTTTACGAATATTTCATTCATTACATTGTTACGCTCAAATCAAAACTTCAAAAAGATAAAGGATGTGTGTTTTTTTTACATGAAATATGAAAGAATTGATTTCACATTAAAGAAAATTTATGTAACCTTGTGCTACTTGTCATATTGCCATTGAATGGAAGACTTCCAACTGAATAAACCTCTCAACTGTAATATTTGTACTTTCTTGATCATTTGTTATCTTTTTCTAAAATGTGGGACACAATGCACATAATTATAAACATTATTTTTTACAAATTCTTGTAAAAATTAGCTAGTGGGGATACCACCTACTCACTTCCAGTTTTGCCAGTCAACATTTGGATTATTCAGCCGTTGTTTTGTCAGCTATTTTAATTAATTTTTTGTGGAGGATAAAGAAAAGTATCACAAACTTGAATCTATTGGACTTTTTTACATACCTAACAACGTATTTAGGAGTACAAAAAATTTGCAAATTTTGACACGCTTCTGAAAGGACCCCATTCGATTGACTCTAGATGCAAAAATTTTGAGGTGAAGAAGGCCATATTGGAAAATAATCCATTCCAGGTTCAATTTCTGGCTCAAAATTCATCTCCTGGTGTAAACTTGTTGTATACTCTGTATTTGGCAGATTGTCACTGCCATTTCCTCCAGTTAGTCCAAGTTCATTCTCCAAGAATCTTAACCACTCCCTGCATTCATCTTCACTGTCTAGTTTTTCCACATCATTTATAACCTTAGAATTTTCACATTCATTTTGTTCGGTGTTCGTGGTCTGAAAAGGATCCAAGGTATCCAACAAGTTCCAAAAGTCGATATCTGACTCAAAAGGGATTTCGATTTTTTCCTCTGAAGCTGTCGACCCCTTTGTCTCCTCCGGCTTTGCAACATTAGAAAAAATTGATGCATAAGAAGATGTTGGAGAATCAGAACTTGCAGTTTCTTTTGGTTCATCGCCAGGATGTCTAGATATTACTTTTAGAAACTCGGGTTTCTTATTAGGTTTTTTGGCATCGGATTCTTGAACCGCTTGATCTATCATTTCCATGTTTTGGTCTTCATTTGATGTAATTGAGCTTGATGAACTAGATGGAGAATCAGAATAGTCCATTGGAGAGTCACTGGCTTCAGTTTTCCTAGTCAATCTTTTCTTCAAGTGTGTATTCCACACATTTTTAATCTCATTATCAGTTCTTCCAGGCAAATGAGAAGCAATCTTTGACCACCTACATAGTACAGATTACAATTAAATAATCGAAGAAATCAAAGATAATCTATAATAAGTTAATATGTATTCAAATTAAGAAAAATGTCAAAGAAATTAATACAAGTTAATAAGTTGCTGCATACTTATTTCCAAAAGAATTGTGCAGTTTGATTATGGTTTCCTCTTCCTCAGGAGTGAAGTTTCCTCGTTTTACATCAGGTCTTAGGTAATTGATCCACCTCAAACGACAACTTTTTCCACATCGCAATAATCCTGCAGACAAAAACCATTGAATATTATAAAAATCACGAAAGAAGAAAATATATGGAAGTCATTTTCTTCTTGATGGGATGATGAGGACAAGTGACTCGAATCTCTAACCACATTTCAATCTGCATAATTCCCTGTAAAGAATGTAATTCAAACTCTGAATGTTTATTTCTTGAAACTACGCGAAATTCACTTGCTCTCGTCGTTTAAATTAGGAAAATAATGAACTAAAATTTATAGCTTCCTCTGTCGCATTAGTAAAATTTTAAAAATACAGATATCGTACTGAAATTATGTAGGCGACACTAAGAAATGATCCCGAGCATAAGGAAAGTTGGTTTATATACCAAGCAACGAGATTTTAGACAGCTGGTGCAATAGAAAAGATTTTGTAAAGCATGGATGCCTGCAATGACATAAACCTCGAAGACTAATATAGCACCAGAAGTTGATTTTGTTATAAGCAATTTTTCGATACTTATGATCTGTTTATTTCACTAACTTATACCGGTAAGCTCTAATCACCAGAATAAGGCGTCGTAGATGTAGCTAAAATCAACAGATTATGATTATTCCATCGCGTTGGGACAGAAACTCATAAGAATAAGATCAAAACAGAACCTAAAGAACTTATTCATCAACTACTTTTAGTCCTTTCTTTCTGCCTTCTCATCTGTGCATTGTTCATAAAATTTCATGAGTCCATCCAATCCCACTCTCCGGCTTAAGTTACATAAACAAGAGCACACTAACACGCCAATAGAGAGGGAGACGGAGCTAGAGAAAGGGAGAGATAGATACCGGCTTGTTTAGGGAGCGAGCGCCAATTGCTATGTCCATGCTTCTGAATAAAACTCATAAGCCTCAAATCCTCTGCAGGGCTCCATGGTCCCTTCTTCACCTTGGTTTTATCACAGCAAGGAGCACGACCTCTTCCCATTTCTTACAGGCCAATGAAAAATGTTTAGGATAACTAACAAAGTACAGCCACCCTAGAAATTCTCTGTCTCCTTACATGGTGGTTTCTTTATCACTTCAGCTTCTGTCTATATATATAGGTTTATTAGAGTGACAAGACTAACCAACAAGTACCATGCCATGAATCCTAAGCAATAATATTAAAGAGTAAAACTGCGAGCTTACTTGGTAACTAATAAACCTATTTAATGGAAAAATAATTATTAGATGGAAAATCCATAAAGAGTTTAGCAACTAATAAAAACAGTAGAAATCACAAGTAATAATATAATGTCAGCATTTGATTTCATTCCTAATTAATTAAATACCAAAATATAAAATTGATCATTTGTACAGTATTTATGTTGTTAGTCAATCTGGCACTGCATTTCAACCGTTGATTTGAGAAGATTTGACATCATTTACATTATGTTTCACATCATTATGAGTAAAACTCAATTAAATTGCAATTAAACAAAGAAATGTGTTAAGACAAGAATAAAGGTCCGTTTAATAGGATTTTTGCTTTTGATTATGCTTCTTGTAAAAGAGATTCACGAGAAAGTTATTCTAGCCGGATAAATTACTTTAAAAAAATTATCGAAATATGTTCAAAAGTAGTTTGGTATAGTTACATAAGACTAGTCTACAATAGAATAAGAGTAGGATTTGAAGATAAAAAATCAAATTTACTCTATTATTTTTAGCAAAGATAGACGAGGAATTTACTCCGAAAAATCACCTTATTTGAAATAGATTGCCTAATCCTTGATTCATAACAAACGCAAGCATATCAGATGATAAACAATGGTTTTCTTTTTCTTCACACACTAGCATCCTTTCATCTTAGAAATTACACAAGTTAATCTTATCTTTATTTTAGTTCACAAGAAAATATTTGTTTCCCAATTAAGTGAAGCAACACACTCCTTGATGCTTATGAGATTAACAGTATTTAGCAGAATCTTAGGTTAAATTTTTAAGGAATATATATTACATTTATACTTCGTACTTTACAGTACATATATATTTATACTAAGATGCCGTATATTAAAAAAAAAAAAAAAATCCCTTAGCAGCAAGACTAACATAAACACAAGTTGAAGGCAGCATGTTTCCACACATGCATCGGCCCATGTTAAAACGAAAATTGTTGATATCTTATTGCAGGGTATTTTCAGCAGGTCTATAAGTTTATTTCATAACATAAAAAGGGCAAAAAAAAAAAAAAGAGAGTAAATTACGGCTAAGCTCCCCAACTATTTATATAGTGTACAAAGTCTTTTAACTTTTAAAAGTAAAGATGTGGATCCCAACCTATTTTTGATTTCTAATTATACGTGACTTTTACATCACTCAACTTAGAGGCAAAATTTATCAAACCACTTAGAATTTCTCTCTAATTCAATGAAAATCATAATCGACTTTAGTGTTTACATAAACGATTACAATCACGTAAAGACCCAAATTCACAGATTCAAATAGGTGGGGAACCCAAAACCTTTCTTTTGAAAGTTGAAAATATATAACCACACCAACTAAAAGGTTAAAAAGTAACCCCTAATTTTTTCAATTAATTATTTATCATCCTCATGTAATATGCATATTTGAAGGTAGAAAACATGATAATAATTTTTGATTTTATTTTAATCCAACTTCTGTACCGTGTTCGTAGTTTTAAAAAGTCAAAAGCTACTTATAAGACTAAAAACTTATTTTGAAATACGTTTAACTATTTTTTTTTTTTGAAAATGATTTGTCTTGCTAGAAGAATTTCTCAGAATGTTCTTTTATAAGTAGTAGAAGCAAAAATTTTGTCAAACACGTCCTTAATTTTTCAGGAATCATTTGGTTAGATGCCGGTATTATTCATGGCCAAACAATTGTAGTACGTCAAAAAAGAAAAATTGAAACACACTACTAATATGTTATTTCTTTAAAGCAAAAAAGTGGAATGTTATGTAAAATCTTGCCGTGCGTGTACACGGCTTCTTCGCCTATAAAATATTGAATATGTAACCCTCAAGTCTTGAGTTAGGGAAGCAAACATTTATTGCTTTTACCATTTGGTACCTAATTGCGACACCTTTCTTTAAGGTAAGTAGATTTTTTCACTAACTTTGGGTGACTTTTCATGACTAGAAAAGTCAATTATTAGAAAATGGTTCGTGCATGTATGCATGACGTGCGGCTTATGTACAAGTAACCTAATGCCCAGAGGCCAGTTGCATGCCTTCCAACAGTGATTTTTCAACACTTTGCTTTAAGCACACACTTTGTGCGTGGGAACAGGGCTGAACAGTGTTTGGCAAAACCCAATTAGGCCATTGGAATGTACATGACACATACCAACTTGTGTAAGCCATATACTATATGCCAAATCATGCTTCGGTGTGTGTGTGTCTCATTTTTCAAATCAAATCAATACATTACATTACATTCTTTCTTAAAATCATTCACTCGTTCATAAAATGATAAATTGCTTATAATGTCAAGACGAGAAATTATAAAGAGCTTATTGTCAATCCGATATCAATTTAATTTTATTCGGGTGTTGATTTTTCACCTTTTAGGTTGGTAAGATCCCATTGAAAGGACAAATGAAAATGAATATTTGAAGAGGACAAAGACTTGGTCAAAAGAACCGCAGTTCTAGATTAGCCATCTAATGATTCAAAATGACTTTTCTGATTATGAAAGATGCTATTCTTTTCAACACAGTAGTTGAGGGAAGATTTTTTTATACCTTGTGAGTGGTTAGTTGAGTCCCACATTCAACAATATCCTGCCAAATTTCTTGACAGAATGTGAACATTCTATCTGACAGTCTGGACCGATGTTTATTGACATCATATCCAGCTTCCTGACGAATGTGATCGTAAAAATCAGGAGCGAGGAAATATTATCACACAATCTTCTGGCTTATTGATGAACAAAATATGGACAAATTAAGGTCATGTTTGGACCGAATTAAAATCTGATTTTAATATAAGTCAAAGTCAAACAATCAATATTAACCACATTTTGCATGTGTCTCGTATCTTTACAACCACACATTTCAAAAACTTCTATCACAATCCAATAAAAATTTAATTTTAATCCCCATCAAACCCCCTATAAATAAGAAAGCAGAAACGAACGGAGCCAAGCCATGTAAGGGAACTAAAATGAACCTATAGTGCTGCATTCAGCTGCACATTGACTAAAACGCTGATTGTGATAGCCCAGCCTACGCAAGAACAATACATTGCAAGGGGCTGATAGTAGGAAATAACATCTAGGGGCAAACTACAAAAATAATTTTCAGCCACAAGCATACTTGTTTCTGTGCAGGTTTATGAATTTAAGTTCATTGAAAATTTCACGGTGTATAAATAGTTATACTGCAACTCGGAGCAAGAACTGGGTGAAGAACAAAGCACGCCTAATGTTGTAATCTTTAGCAGTTTTGTGACTTGTGTTATCTGCAAGTCACTTGCCAGCATAAATTAGCCAGCAATAGAATAAGACTAAGACGACACAACCGATAAGTACAGCATGGAGAAGAAAGTTCAAGCATACCACTTACAAGTAACCAATAACCACGGTTCAATTCAATAGCCAAGATTATAAATTCATTACTTCAAATTATCATCTCAAACAGTGTCATGGAGAGAACAAAGAAAGCATGAGGCTGCTTATAGGAAATAAGATTGTATGTCTAGGGGCAAATTAATAAAAGCTCATGTTTAGGCACAATTTTCCTGGTTTCTCCACAGGTATATAGAATAAATAGTTCAATGCAAATACCAAGCATATCATAGCACTATCTAAAGACCGCCACCCCTGAGAGCAAGGACCAGGTGAAGAACAGAGCCACCCTCAATGTTGTAATCTTTAGCAGTTTTGTCATCTGCAAGCTGCTTACCAGCATAAATGAGCCTGCAATAAAAAATGTTTCACATCACCACACGCATAAGAAAATTTTGGATCTTTAAGTTTCAACAAACAATTATGACCCAAGTAATCAAAGTAAAACAACACGGCTAGAGGTTACATCAGAGAGTGCGTGTTTTTATTTATAAAATGGCAGATGATAATGCTTTAGTAGACAGTTGTGCCTCTTACATCATGATAGTTCAAAATGAAGTGGTCCCACTTTACACTGAACTCCGTCTCCCAACAATCGGTTTCTCCTTCCAACCATAGTCCTTCGCATTGCCCTGGCAACACTACCACCAGAATATCACTAATCATTTTTGGAAAATGATTTCCTTTTGGATACTGTGTTTTCAATAAACGGATATGCGTGCATGCCTGAGTGAGTGAGTGAGTGAGTGAGTGCATGGATGTAGATCAAATTAAGATTAACAAAAATGTAGCCCCTATTTGATTTAGATAAAAGTCAGATTTTTAGTTTTGATCCAAGTTGAAGAAATGTGTGGTTGAAAAATTTATGAAAATTGTGGGTCTTATAAAATGTGAGATTAAAAATGAATTTGAGGAAAAATAAATTTTAGAAAATGGGGCTAAACAGGAGCATATATTAGCTTTATTCTCATTAAATTTGAGATCAATTGAATGAATCCTTTCGTGCCATTAAATTCAATCAAAAGCTATTCGTTGGCTGATTGGGTGTCATCTGACATCCGAACATCAGTGTTGTTCGACGATAGAGACTATTTCGCACCTATTCATAGGTAGCAAAATTTTAGACCAGCTTTGGCACCATCTCTCTAACATATCACAGCTCGCGCTTTGGCAAGGTTATGACTTATCGCTTTTAGAGCTGGCGGTTCTCAAGCCAGTTTATTTGGAGGGGTCATATTTACACTATCATTCCTTTGCTCATCCTTTGATTCTTATAGACTGCAAGGAATGATGAAAGCACCTGGGTGTAGCTATAGAGCCTAGGAGGATCATATGGCAAGCTATTGGATTATCTTCTTTCTTCACATAAACCGTTTACTTTGGTTTGTGCATTAGCAAAGGGATTTGGATATCACCCCTTTATTTGGTATAGATCTCACCCATAACTACCTCCTATCCTAGTTTCATAGCACGTTTCAACGGTGGGATCGTACAAGATCAACAACAATGGGTGCAACAAAGATGATTTTGCAAGTGGTGGGGGTATCAACTGGATCATTCTGGACAAATTCATCATTATTTTCATCCCATGGTTTTGTCCTATACTTAATGCTTAGCTGTAGGCCATCTTTGATAGGATCCTGCTGAGTTGTGGTTCATTCTTGAGGGGATCCTTCTTGCACACTAACTTTGTCTCGGAGGGATGGCAATAGGTCAAACTGAGGCTCGACCCTAAGGACTAGCCAAGGCACGGCTCGTGCCCACAAACAATGCTTGGGCGTTGACTCTGTAGATACGAGTTGATCTTGAAACGGCTTGTATTTTTTTATAGATTAATAAAATAAGTCATAAGTGAGTCAAAAAACAACTTGACTCACTAGCTCAAAACAAGCTTGACTCGGTCCATGGCTCGTCTCAATATAACCTTGAGTCGCCTATAGGCCGAGCTCGAGATGAGATAAGCCCACAAGCCAACCAATGACTCGACTTGTTTATCACTCCTATCTTTTGGGTTTTTGAATAGAGGCGGATTCTTCTGCTTCGATTCATTACATCACACATGGAGAAGGCTTGTGGTCCATCCAGGCTTAAGATACCTAACCTCCTGCGATCATGATACTATTTCTCATTTATCGTGAGGGAAACCTCTTGACTTGCCCCGATGACTTCCTGGTACAGACTGACGGACATGGACTTCCCACATTTAGGTGCCTCTAGGATTTTTTGTTTTTTCCACAATTGTACATGAGGTAGCACCTCCTCATTTACTGCTTTAAGTTTTTATTCTTTATCTAGATGTTAGATATATGCCTCCCTCCATTGTGTTCATTTCTTTTCATTTATATCACGGTAAATGAATCCTAACCACTTCATTGTGTCTTTGTGGAGCCTAAAAACACATAAGGGCTATGATGCTGCTTTATCAAAAACAATTCAATCAAAAGCTCTTTGTGACATGTCCAATGAAATCAACTCTCTCAACCTGATAAAAAGGTAATTTTGGTTTACATACAGTCAAAAAACACATGTCAAGACCTAAATAGTCATCCTCTTAGTTATCATCAATTGACACCACATTACTTGATGTCTTATATTCCTATTTCTTATTTTTATATTATTTTGTAGATGTTAAGTTGTACAGCTATTTTTGACATCCCAATTTATGCTGCCTGTGCGTGTAGATTTTTCATTATTTAAATGGCTAATACACTCACTTCTACAATATATAATTGTTATAATAGTTCTATAAAACTTATGGTAGGTATCTAAAATCCATAAAACCTTTCCCATTTTGTCCACTCCGCTTAAATCATATGGCATTATAACCTACAAATATCCTAAACCTTAATAACAACCAAACTTAATCCCTAAAATCAATGCTCTTCTAGATAACATGATCCTGCATTCTGACTCCACCATAGATTTCAAAGTATTTCTTTAAAGTTCTAACTTATGATTTACTCTCCTACTCTAATCAACTACAACTATATCATCAGCCGACAACATTTATCAAGGGACCTCAGCTTGAATTTCTTAAGATCATAAATGTCGAAAAAATAATTATAAAGGCTTGGAGTATGATGTTAATTCAAGCCAACTTAAATGGGAAATTTCCTGCTACTGTACTCGCTCATCATACATTTTTCTTGATATTAATGTATCTAATGAAAACCTTATTTCTTTCTAGTTTCCACCAGAGCATTTGCTTAGTAGCTCTAATTGGATATTCTAGCTATTTATTCAATTCATTAGCAAGTTTAACTTACCCCCTAAAATTAAGGTTTGGAAAGGAAATGGAATTAGATCCATTTAGATTGATGATGAGTGAGTGGTGTTACTCATACCAAAAGAAAAATGAACCAGAATTTTTGCAGCACTATGTAGCCTGAGCTGAGAATCAATTGACTATTAGCACGAAGCTTATACATGTTTATGCTATGGGCCATACAAATTTGCAACCACAACATTAGCATGTTTGTGGTGGCTATGGAGTGAGAAGTAATGCAAACAACGGGTACACCAACACCAGTCTCAATTAGAAAAGCAAGTAGCAGTGCTGAAGGTATAATAAGTTATTAAAGTAAGAAGAATAAAATTCTAGAGCAGGGTTATATAATCTCAATCCAATGAATTTAACCAGTTGAAAATAAAACCAAGTATCATAGGGACTACTGATATTTGGTAATTGGTAGAACTTCACAAGTTTAATAACACGCATGAACTGTTCCATAAACAAATAAAATCGGTAGGCATGAGATAAGATTATCAAAGAAAAGCTGATCACAAACCTTTGTTGGACTGGAGGAATTCCTTCTTTCTCCTCAACCCGCTCCTTGATACGTTCAATAGTATCATTTGGCTCAATATCGATTTCAATTTCTTTTCCTGTGAGTGTCTTCACCTTGATCATAGTTCCTCCTCTAAGCCTCAAAACGAGGTGAAGTGTTGATTCCTTTTGGATATTGTAATCTGCCAAGGTCCGGCCATCTTCCAATTGTTTACCAGCAAATATAAGCCTCTGCTGGTCAGGAGGTATACCTTCTTTGTCCTGGTAGATGTAAATTTCATGTTATCTTAAATTCATAACAATGACCAAAATGAAAAAATTCAAAATCGTTATCAAACATTTAAACCATGTTTGGGAAATGTTTATGAAAGGTTTAAAATAGGTAAAAATGAGTAGTGGATAGGTGGATAGTAAATTGACTTTGTTTATAAACATAGGCTTAGTGAGTCAACACTTCAATCCATCTCTAATTACAAATACTAACTGCAGCTTACTGAAATTTATACAACACTTTCCAGTACAAACAAGAGTATATATTGTGGATGATCACAATTATATAAAATGAAAAACTATAACCACTCATTATTCATAGGTCAACACATGATTTGCATTTATCCAAGTATCCAAAGCATTGTTTAGAAAAGCTATTTGATGCTTATGCATTTCTCCTTCCATGCCACAGAATGTGAAACAGTGAAATAGCTCAACACTGATTTTTTTTTCCCCTACCCAGGCTAACAATAATGTACTAGCATTTCAATTTCCCGCCAAGATTCAACGGTGATCAATGGTATATACAAAACAATATGCTTGTAAGCATGCTCTCGTACAAGGACATAGCCTCTGCACACATAGACCAATCACCTATCAAAAGAACCTAATCACTACCAAAACCCCAGCAGAAACAATAATTCAAATCCCTAGATCTATCTGTACCACAAACCAATGAAAACAAAAAACCTCAACAATAAAAAAGAAGTAAAAGCCCCAAATTAAAATAAATATAACTAAATCACAAAGAATAAACAGAAAATCAATATCAAAAACCTGAATCTTAGCCTTGACATTGTCGATAGTATCGCTGCTCTCGACCTCGAGAGTAATGGTCTTTCCAGTTAATGTTTTCACAAAGATCTGCATCTTTATCGGCTTGTTTTACTCTTGCTCTCGGAAATCTACACGAAGAGGGAATGTCATAAATTTTTCCCCCCGATAGCTTCAATATTAAGCGGCAGTAGTCGTCGTCAGATATGGCGGTATCTATCAGGGGTTTTATTGGACGTGGACCGTGGAATCTGGACCCTACAATTATTCTCTTGACTTGTGATCCAGCCCTTCATGTCGGCCATCCGATCTTTTATGGATCCTTCACTTTTAATTTTCTGAGAAATTGAATCCGAGTCCCTGATTATTCTTATAAGTGCAAATAGGTCCTAATTCTGTACATTTTGTCAATGCAGTTCATAACCTTTATATAAATATGCGGCAAAAAGCCTCTGAAATTCTGTTAGTAGCACCCGAAATGCACTTGCAAAAATTTTAGACGAGTAAAACTTCTATTAACATTTCCTAATTACAATTCACCATGATCAACCAACAAGACTCCAAAATATGTTTTGACAATCAAATTGGACCTCTCCGTTCGACCAAAATGGGATTCGATTAAAACTCTGGTACAATTTTTTATTAAAATCGAAGGAGGAATCCAACCAATTGAGCCAGAACTGATTTCCTCGATTTTCCCAACTTATAATGTTTAAAGAAAAAAGTTGTGGTCGGGAAGAAGTTATGGTCCGTTTGATTGCAATAGTGGAATTTGGGTGGAAAGAAAATTAATTACAGGAAATTGAATTGCCTAGAATTGTTTTCCTGAAAATTGTTAATTAATTGTATTTGATTAGTATAATTTTTCACCTGAAAAATGTTGAAATTTTGGATCTTTTGGTGTTCGTTTTACTTTGTTTTCCATAGAAATTTTCCATTAAAAAGAATCTTTTTTTTTTTTTTGTTTTTTTTTTTTACAATTGTCCATAGAATTTGTTTTTATTGAAAAAAATGGAAAAAAAAACCTTGAAACTATTTTCCCACCAAATTGGTGGGAAAACTAATTCATTGAATTCATGGAAAAGGGGCCACGTAAAATTTTGGCTATCAAACATGGCAAAAGTGGAAAATGTTTCCATGAAAAAAAAATGGCATATCAAACAGGACCTCAGGTTTTGTTTGGAATAGAGACTTTAACTGAGCAATATACATGTTTATATACGTGGGTTTATTGATGAGTTGTGTTATCAATTTAATAATGTGTCAAATAACTGGTGCTCAGAAGAAGTCTTTATTTTTTTTTTTCCAAAATTTAAAACATTCATCAAATTATTTTATTTAATCATTTTTTTCAACTTTTGATTCAATCTTGGTCCAATTCAATTCGACATTTTGACATTTGATTCCTCTTTCTTTTCTCCTTGATATTTAGATCGATTTTTAAAAACATAGCTCCAAATGTAATCATGTCACCACTAAGCACATCATCAGCGCACCTACCCCTCTCCCCATCCCCAATATCTCATTTCGAAACTAGTGAAATTATCTTCCCATAGGTTTCGCGTTAACCATAGTTCCTTACAGTGAAAGATCATTGTGATTTCGGTAACAAGGGTTGGATATTCTTTCGGTGGTGGCAGTTCGGGGTACGGGGTGATGTTGAAAAACTAAAATAAAATCTTTTGTTTTTCGAATTTTTTTGTTTCTTTTTTTTTTAATTGTCTAATTTAAATTCTGAAATTACTCAATTTAGATGGAATTGTGGACCATAACCATCCAAGGTCCTTCAGCCGAATATTTATACAAAAGTTTGGGATGATGCTGTCAAAATTTAAAATCCAGGATTTATTAGCACTTTTTAAAAAGGTTAGGGATGCTACTACAATTTTCGGTAGTTTTATTCTATAAGGATTTTGAACAATGGGAAATATTCCAAATTTAATGTTGATAGGAATAAGAACATCTTTGGTTAATTGGTTTTTCTTTCGAAAGAGAAATTTATCTTTAATTCCGAAAATTGGAGCATATATATGCGTGACAAATTTTCGACGCAACTAATATTAAAGAGTGAAAATCCTAATATATAATATTTCGAGTGGAAAATGTTTAAAACTTCATTCTGGAAGGGTGATATTACACATACATAATGCGGTGGGTCCCCTTCCATGTGAGAGGGTTGATACCGTTATGAATATCGCATTATATACAAGTAGTATATTTCATTCAGGAAACCTTATTTAGAATATGAATTTTGGCTAAGATAAATTAATTTCTTAACAAAGAAAATGTTCAGGTCAATAACATAATATATAAAATAAAAAGGAAAAAAATTAATATTAATGTAATTGGCATAAAACTATTTAGCCCATATTTGGTCAACGTAAAAGGGGAAATGTAATTGGCATAAAACTATTTAGCCCATATTTGATCAACTTAAAAAGTAAATTAAATCAACAATTAAGTACATATTTTATGGATTTACAATTTTTCAATGACACATTTCAATTTTTTTTTTATCAAAATTATTAAAAAATTTGATTTTTATCTATCTAAATGAAAATACGGGCTTAAAACTTTGAGGAAAATATATATAAACGGGTATTTAAATTCTCCAATTCAAAAATCAGAGTGAGGTTTATTTTACCAAAAATCGGGTATTAACTAAATTCTTAAATATTATAGAATTAAATTAATATATACATCCATCCCACCCATCTATCCCAACACAATTTCACTCTCAAACAATAATTCATTTCCCAACTTTTTCCTTCTCTCTAGCTTTTCTCTACCCGCACACCCTATGTACTTCGGTGTCGATGTGTGATCGACGATGCTCCAAGAGGATCGACGTCATGGTGAGAGGATAGGCACCGTTGCAAGAGAGCGGTGCCGATTACGAGATCGACACTGCTGCTAAAGGAGCATTGTCGTGTGAAGATCTCTACCCAGGATCAGAAAATGCCATTGAAAGAAGAGATGACGTCACTAGAATATGTCGCGCGACTACATTGTGACGCTACTGTGCACTGTACTGGAAGAAGAGAACGCCGTCGGAATACATTGCTACAGCGCACTCTGTGGTCTGCAGTCGATTGGATCTAGTTTTGGATGTGCTCAATGATGTCGTCGTGGCTACAATCGATGGGATATGGCTGGGTGGTGGTGATGTGTGGCTGTGGTGGCGAGGTGGGTTACTGGTGGCGGGTGGAGTGCAGGACGAAGAGTGTTTGTGATCAATTATTTAGGCATTGTGATGCGTTGTTTCGTTGGTGCCGATGGTAGTTGTGACCAATTATATGCATTATTTCGTTGGTGTCATCGCGATGGTTGTGATATAGTGGTGGTTTTTGGTGGCGATGGTGTTGGGGACAATGCGACTGGAGGCAGTGGTAAGATGATGATCACAAGTGTTTGTGGTGGTTACAAATTATTTGGTTGATTGTGATCAATAAATAATGAGATCTAAAAATTTGTTAATTTATGACCAATAAATTGATAATTTTTGATCGTGTAATAACTTATATTTATTATACATATTGGGAAATTGTAGATTTAAAAAAAAAAAAACAAGGTTAGTTGGTTCGTTAACCAAGTAGATTTTATTTTCATCTTAAAATATCAAAATTATTAAGAGAGATATCTCAAACCCTTATGTTTTATATGTATTTCATCTTTATTTAATGTGAAATTATCTATTAACATGTTTACGAAAGATAGTGGTTCGTTCAATATCATTAATCTTTAAATTCATGTTCATTTAAGCTTTAAACCGGTCAAATCACTCGTTAAAGCTTAATCAATTTTGATATCATACTTAGACACGCATTTTATCTTAAAATATCAACTTTATTACGATAGATAGGTTGGGTAGGATTCTCTATCTGATGTTTTGAGGGAACCTTCTCTTTCTTTTTCAGTAGAAACGAGATCAATCAATGAAGGGGAAAAACTTTCAATAGGAAGAAAAAAAGAACTACGAGCCTATCTGTCGACAATAGGGAAGAGGTTTATCGATTTTCCATCCTGTATAATGAATATTCCCCTTCCTCTAGTTTAATTTCTTGGTTTTGTAAAGGTAAAGGTGTTAGGTTCAATGTTGTAATTGGCATGTTTGTGAATAAAAATGTCTAAATTGAACACTTGTAAAAAGTCAGGGACTTGGATGCAATTTTGTATAGATGAGTTAGGTTAGGGTTAGAGGTTGTAAACTTGGAAAATGCGGCGCCGAAATTTTGCTAACTGCTCGCCTGACTCACGCTCGAGCGGCAAAAACAGTAACATTGTCGCCCGCCTTTTGCCTCGCTGTAGCTCGAAGGACAGCACCCTTGCTCTAGAAAAAAGTTCTCTCACTCGAGCGACGTATTCATGCGGCCAGACCTAATTCGTGATTTTGAAGAGTTTTACACGGCCCATAACACCTTAGCGTCCCCAACTATAAATACAGATGTCTGTGACGAATTTCAGAAGGTTGCTTCATTGTGCTACAATTGTAAAACACTTTCACATCATTGTTAGAGAGATCCAAGAGACAATTCATTGACTGATTCATCCACATCATTCTTGTGATTCAACAATCGAGTTTTGGGAAAATATCAAGGTTCGTTAATCCAAAACACCTGACTTCTATAACACTTTGAGGAAGGGATTCAAGCGCAGAAAGAAGAACATGAGTAGGTAATTCATGGATATCCACTTCGAAGAGACGTGTGCAGAAGATTGTGAGACTGAGACATCATATCTTGGTAGATGAATATGAGTCTGTAAGTACAGCAGAATTTGGAAGCTACAGGAGGTAGATCAGGAGGTCTGGTGGGGTTGACTAGACAGTATCTACGATACCAGATCGCAAGGTTGAAATGAGCAACAAATCTTGGAGTTATAGGGTTTACAACAGCTAGTGGGATTAGTTTGGAATTGAACTGTAACCTACATTATCTATAGTGGAGGTAACTGACTTGGTCCCAGAGTTTTTACCCAGTTGAGTTTCTCCGTCATCAAACTTTGTGTTATTTATTGCTTTTCAAATATTACAACTGTGGTAATTCAATTTAGGAAAATTGGATTGTATGCTTAACCATTTAGAAACTAATTAAAAATGACTTGTTGCTTTAATTAGCGTTATTTTGCATGTAAGGTCGAACTAACTTATAATCTAGGCCCCTGTTTAGGCCACATTTGTTTGTCAAAGTAGATGAAATTTGAACGTTACAACAATAACAGGTTGACAACGTGCAGGTCCGAAACTGTCCAAACAGTAGCGCATGAAAAAAAAATTGCCACCTTTACCCTTACCCCCAAAAATAGTGCCCGTTAAATTCAATTAATGTGGAATAGTGTAACAATAGTAATANGGCAAAAATGGAAAAAATGAATAATGATCTATACAATGGCAGCAACTATAATTGTTTAACTGTGCATGATGTGACAGAATGAAGGCATTTTATTTGTATTAATGTACACCAAACACATGCTAGATAAATCTAACGACATCTAGTGAACTCTCAATTGGTATCAGAGCATAACTTCGTGTCCTGACCTTACTGTCTAGATGAGTACTTCGTTGACAATCCCACCTTATTTTGATGGTAGTAATTATGTGTATTGGAAATATGAAGATTCTGACGAAGAGTCTATGAGTGAGGAAGATATCTAAGAGGCATATGATAAGATGTATGAAGAAAATCTTAAGATTCTTACTAAAAACAAAGTTTTGAGTGCGAAGAATAAGGAACTTGAATTAGAAAATGAGAAGTTAGTAGCGCACATTAAGGAATCTACCTCGATCATGAGTGAAATGATATCCATGAATGAAACTTTAGAGACTCGGGTTATAAACCTCATCAGCGAGCTTGAGAAATCCTCTAGGAGAGTCAGAGAATTGACCACTGAGAAAGAGACCTTAGAAATCCAGATTAAGAACCTTCTGAGCGATATAGAATATTCTAAGTCTCAACTGTTTGCCTTCTCTAGTGATTTTGAAAAGTTAGATAACATTTTAGGAATGAGCAAGCCGACAGGAAATAAGGGAGGTATATGTTTTAAGGAAAATAGTGCTAGTACTTCTAAGACCACGTTTGTCCCTACCACTGATTAGCCCAAACATGTGCCTAACCCCGATCTTAAGGATAAGAGATTTATTAGATAGGGGCCTACTAGATAGCGTAGGACCCGTCGACTTAGGAATAGACGTTAGCGTCCACATAACATTGATCTTAGGTTTGTCCGACTTGTTTTCACCGCGATGAGTTATGACACATACACCTTAGATGTTATCAATTCTTGAATAGACAAAGAATCAAGAGCTTTAATAGGAATATAAATTAGGAGTTTGTTGGTCAGATTGGATTCTTTACTAATCAAGTGAGTCGTTTGACCAAGTTGGTGACACAATGTCTGGGAATCGTTCTCGTATTAGGCAAGTATGGGTGAAGAAAAGTGATCTTAAAAACTTTGATATAGAAAACGGTACTCTTAAAGGTAAGAGCACTCATATACCTAGCTGATTATGTATTTTTGGTGCATACGCGTGCTTAATTGTTATGTGTTATTGTCTTTTACATGCATCACATTTATTTGTTTGTTTTTTAGACTTTTGTTTCATGGATATGCATTTTAGTCATGTTTGTACTGGCACATGCACATTTTGTTTTGATTTGTGTATTTGATTTTTGTTTTGTTTTGACATTCATTTTTTTTTTGAAAAAGAAAAACAAAAAATGGGAATGATAACTTTATTACACCATAATATATAACATTCTTAAACTTGCATGTTGTGATCATGTATGGACATAACTGATAAGCTGTAGCATAGTTTCCATTCCTTACTTGGGTTGATATGGAGTAATTAGTATATATGTCTTCATGTACCATCTGCACTGCACACACTATGATATTGTAAATGAAACTTAACCGCATGTGTGAGATTTGGGATAACAGTCACTTGTTGGTAAGTTGTTTTTGAACATGAATTGACCACGTTTAGTAAATCTAAGCCTAAGTATATTCCCTAATAAGTTCAATAATTTAATGTTCTTCTTCGAGACTATTTGACTCGAGCAATTAAGCATGCGGGATGTCTCAAAACCTAGTGCATATGATCAACTGACGGATTAACCGGTTCAAAACTCGCTACATGGGTCATCTTAGTTGCTCAATAGAGAATGACCTGCACTTAAAATGAAAAATTGATTAGTTTGGAAAACGTGGAAGATGTGAAAAATATGATAAGCTTGAAATATGTGAAAAATTATATATACTCAATTTTTTTTTTAAAAAGACATTAATTTATAGGTCATACTGTTCTTTATGGTTTGACTTTCATTAGTAGAAGAATACACTTATTGGCAGTAATGTTTAGCATGTCCCTTCTCACAAAATTAAGGTTTGAAGTCTTGTTTGCCTTGGATCAGTGACACTTTACACACACGAGTCACTTATACAATTTACTCAATTCTGACCTAAACTGAGTATGTGTGGAGGTTTATTACCTGTTAATTATGTTTGTGCATGCTATTAACTGCATTTATTTATTTTTTGGATTGTTGTATATTCATGGATAAAATTAAATTTGAAATTGCACTTTTAGTCATTTGTGACAAAAAGTGGGAGAGATAATATACAAAGGGGGGCATTGAATGAAATTGTGATTTGCATTTTATGTCGAATGGTCGTTGGAAAGAGACATAGATACATTTGTCTAATGCATAAAAACATTGAGAGTTTGCAGTAAGAAGGAGAATGTGTATTGTATCTGCATTGCATATCATATGCATAGCTGTTTGAATTTTGATATTTTGTGATATTAATGTTTCAGTTAGTGTTTTGATTGATATTATTGTTACGTCTCAAACTAGCATGCTTATTTGTGTTCAAGAGTTTTTGATTTCCTATATCACGTGCTTTTACACTGGGTATTAAGTTTTTGACTTCAGAAAACATGTATACCAAGGAATGCAAGAAGTAGAAGAACTTGAGTAATTTGGGTAGTATAGATTGGGTAGTTTAGTTTGATGTATTTTATTTTCTTGACTTTATTTGTATGGTTTGTCACAAAATGCCAAATGGGGAAATTGTTAGGTCCAATGTTGTAATTGACAAGTTTGTGAACAAAAAGATCTAAATTGAACACTTGTAAAAAGTCAGGGACTTGGATGCAATTTTGTATAGATGAGTTAGGTTAGGGTTAGAGGTTGTAAACAAGGAAAACGTAGTGTTGGAATTTCGCTAGCTATACGCCCGACTCACGCTCGAGCGGCAGAAACGTAACATTGTCGCCCATCTTTCGCCTCGCTGTAGCTCGAGCGAAAGGTTCTTTTGCTCGAGCTACGTATTTATGCAGCCTAACCTAATTCATAAGTTTGAAGAGTTTTACACAATCCATAACATCTTAGCATCCCCAACTATAAATATAGATGTCTTGGATGAATTTCAAAAGGTTACTTCATTGTGCTATAATTGTAAAACATTTCCATATCATTGTTAGAGAGATCCAGAGGCAATTTATTGATTGATTCATCCACATCATTCTTGTGATCCAACAACTGAGTTTTGAAAAAACATCAAGGTTCGTTAATCTAAAACACATGGCTTCTTTAACACTTTGAGGAAGGGATTCAAGCGTAGGAAGAAGAACGTGAATAGGTAATTGATGTGTATCTACTTGAAAGAGACGTGCGCAGAAAATCATGAGATTGAGACAACATATCTTGGTAGAATATTGTGAGTCTGTAAGTACAGCAGAATTTGGAAGATACATGAGGTAGATTAGGAGGTCTAGTGGGGTTGACTGAGCAGTATCTACGGTAGTAGATCACAAGACTGGAATGAGCAGCATATCTTGGAGTTGCAGGGTATATAACAGTTAGTAGGACTAGTTTGGAATTGAACTGTAACCCACATTATCTATAGTGGATGCTTGGTCCCAGAATTTTTCCGTCATCAAACTTTGTGTTATTTATTGCTTTCTAAATATTACAACCACGATAATTCAACTTAGGGAAATTTGATTGTATGCTTAATTATCTATAAACTAATTAAAAGTGACTTATTACTTTAATTAGCATTATTCCACACGTAAGGTCGAACTAACTTATAATCTAGATCAATTTAACGACATCTAGCGAACTCTCTGAAGGAAATTCACGACTAAGAGTTTAAGGTAGCATAACTTTTACCAAAAATTACACATTTGATTGCATGAGCTCAACATAGGAGTGTGGAGCGAGGAAGATAACGACATAGCTTCTTAGCACCTAAAATAAGAGAAATTTTATAGTACTTCCATAATATAGAAACTCGATGTCATTATTTATTTGACATGTGTGTTACTTGTTCATGTTTGGATAGTGGGTCTCAATTATTTATACACGTATCAGTTAAATAGTGGCGAGAATGCTAGAATTTTTTTTCCTGGAGTAGAGGCATTGAATTGTATCATCGTTGCTCCTCCAACACTTACATCAGTAAATTTGGAGAAAATATGTGCTCGAGTCTAAAATGAACTACGTAAATCTACTTGAATAATGTATCTTGTTGTGTAGTTCGAGGAGGGCTAGGCGCCTGCTAGGTAGTATTTCCTTCGTCTCATAAAAATAGTCATGTTTTCCTCTTTCGTCTATCCCAAATTATAGTCTCGTTTCTTATTTGAGAGTGTATTTAATATATTAATTTCCTAACATACCACTAGTTAATGTGCTTTGTTATCACAAATATAATTTAATTATCTTGAATATTAATTGCATTAATGTAGGGGTATATTAGGAAAATTGATAGTAAAATTTATTACTTCAACTATATTAACTATTTTTTCTTAATTTGTGTGAAAAAGAAATAGAACTATTTTTATGGAACGGAGGGAGTAGAATATTTGTTTGAACTACTTCTCCCGAATGGTTCAAGTGTCCCGGTGGTGGATGGATGCATTGTAGTATTAGTGGACTACTTGGTTGAAACATGTTAGGACAATAATACGAAAAAGAATAGTGTGTGTTACCCTCTTATGATAAAAATGCAAAAAATTTGTAGAGGAGTCGAAAGTTCTATATGTTACTAAGGTAGTGAACACTTTCTTCTATTTATATCACCATAAAAGTAATAGATATTAAACTTGACAAATGTGAGTTGCCTAGATTAAGATGTGGAGATGGTTGTTGAAGTTGATTGCTGGTGAGCACGTCATATGTGTTCCAGGAGGTTATTTAGCTTCTGAGAGCATCTTGAAAAGATTCTTTATTTTTAAAGAGTATATTTTACCATTTAGAGAAATCTATAAATTTACAAAGTAAAAAATTTTAAATACTATAATAGGCTCTTTATACTTAACACTTAATTTTACTACTGTCAAAAAATATTTATTATTTTTTTCTATATTTTATTTTCACCGACTTCCTTTCAAATTATTATATTATTTCTCTATTAGAAATTGAAATATTTTGAATATATTTAATTATAAAAAGTGAATTAGGTTCTCCAAATTTAGAGAATCAAACTCAATCTCTATTTTAAAATATTAATTTAAAAGGTATTTTGGTGCATAATTTTAAGTGTTGATTGTTTAAAATAGAGAATATCTTATATTTAAAGTGCCTCTTAAAGATATTATTTTTGTGACTTATATTTATTATACATATTGGGAAATTGTAGAATTAAAAAAAAAAAAAAATTTCATATTTATTTGATGTGAGATTATCCATTAACATGCTTACGAAAGATAGTTGTTCTTTCGATAAAATTAATCTTAAAATTTGTGTTCATTTAAGCTTTAAACTGATCAAATTGCTCGCTAAAGTTTAATGAATTTTGATATCATACTTAAACACGAGTTTCATTTTAAAATGTCAACTTCATTAAGAAAAACATTCACAACCCTTAGAGTATTTTCAAGAAACTCTATAAATATAAAACACTCTCATTTTAGAGAGTTCATGCTTAAAATAAAAGTTAAGCTTGGTGTACACCAATTGTGTGCACCTTGTTTGACACCTCTTATATGTAAAAAAATGACTCTTTATTTTAACGTTCAAAAATAGATTTGAGAAGTCAAATTTACTCTCTACTGCCAATCATAATGATTGCATTTAATAAGCTACAAATTTCAATACCCTCCTTTTTAAATAATTCAAATCATATTTGAATTGATTAATCGTTGACGTATAAAAATTAATGGACTTTGCTAGGGGTACATACATTTTCATACAATGGTTCACATAATTACATGTGGCACATATCCAACTTTTAATTCAAATCTCACACTTTCACATCAACTATTAGGTGATTGTCACATCACATTATGTACCATTCTATGTACATAAATTATGTACAACAAGCATTATCCAAAATTATATTATGCCGCAAGCTTGGGGCTAGAAATATTGTTCAGTGTAGGTACAATTAAATCAACACCGAACTTAGAATTTAGGTTGACTAGGCATCAACAAAAGTTTTATTAACACCCAGAACGAGACAAGTAGAAGCAAATGGTGAAAATTTTGTAAACAACTCACTGTAATATAGTAGATTAAGTTGACGACTAGATCACCCAGTATAATTTGACAAAGCATCGCCTGGACTAGGAATATATGGGAGGCATGTGTCTGGAATTATGTGATAGCGAGGGGTAACCTAATGACTAACAGGTGCGTTGAAAAAAAAAAACAAAAAAAAAAAAAAAGGCAGCATGAGATATGGGAGAGACTGCTGATTATGAGGATAGACAATGACCTGTCCTCAAACTACATTTTCCTCTAATTATCAACACGATTGGAGACTTGGGTCGTTCTTATCTTAGTCGATTTTATCACTAAGTGGCAAGCATGCATCCAAAAGTTCCGCCGCTTTCATTATGCCTCATTTCCGAAATTAACTTCCATGTCTTCAAAGGGCAAGGTCGACTAGGTAATGTTAATGTCAATCAAGACCACGATACCTTGGCAGCAAAAAAAAAAAAACTCGAAATTAATTCTCTTTTTGATCCTATTTCAACTTTCCAAGATTTTCATGTTGAAATTTTATAAAACTTTGAACTTTATAAAATTAGCAAACATAATTGGTTAATTGTCAAGATCTTTCATGTCAAATCATTAAGAAAATTAATAAGGTAGAACATACCTTAATTTTTCAGGAATAATTTCTTATTACTGGATCTCGATTCCGAATTTTGAATCTAGATTATTGACTCTTTTGGTTTTTGAGTTTTTTTATCTTGATTTTGCTTCTTGCTCCATAATCTTGATTGTCTTATTTTTCGATTTAATTGCTTTAATCATTTTTTTTATTGTGAGTTTTAAATTTTTTTCTTCAATATGCTTTCTCCTGTATTCACGTGTTGATGAGATGACGCAAAGAATAAGGAGTGACGTATGAATTGGGGACTATAGTTTTCATATGTATTTGTCTTATCATCAAATACAACATAATGGATCGGTTTTCTACACATATAATCCGACATATACTTTATTTAATGCTCTAAACCCAATAATTTAATTATTTATTAGATCATTTTAATTGGACTCAACTTTTAAGATAGTTTTATACACAATTAATTGCATATATAAACCCACAATGACAAATTAACAAACCTAACATTTCCAACCCGGGAGAGAAAAATCTTCCAATTGTTAAAACGGCTTTAATACTAAGAAAAGGAAAAAGCAGCTTCCATTAGCAGTATAATTAAGTGATTGTTAGGAGTTTGAAAATTATATCGCGTTGAATTAATTGAATACAATTTTTTTTATTTTTTTTTATTTTTTTGTCCTATGTTTTTGTCTCAATTTTTGAAGTTACTATGAAATGCCAAACGAAGTAGAAATATTGTATTCTTAATATTATTTCGAAATGTTCACGGCCTAGTTTTCTACATCGTTAATGGCTGTGAAACGGTCAGTCATAACAAATGTTACGCCTTGTCAAAGTAAACCGGACCAAATTAGTATTTCGAAAATTTCGATAACATACCAACTCTAAAAATTCTCCGACAATCATACACTAACCAAATCTACAAATCACATATGTTATCTTGAAGCTCGTTTTGAAAACTATATCATAGGCATATCGAATGGTCCAAACAGATATCGAAATAGTCATTTTAAAAAGTGGGGTCTAACTCGTTTTTTCCTTAAAAAATTTCATTATTATTTTTGTGATAAAAATTTCTCAATTATTAAGGATTACGTGGGATATGACATCAAAATTTTACATCTAAAGAAATCATACTCCATGTAAATTTTTGAACTTAAAATTCCTCACAAACTTGTTTGCAAGTTAGATTGTGCCTTCTAACTAAAACTGTCTGCTTCCACCACTGAATTCAAGTGACAAGTATTGAAGTTTGCTTTAACTTCTGTCTATGTTGCTGTAATTATGGTTTTGAGGATTAGAATTAAGCTCAACCATGACAGATAGACACAAGAAAAACCTGTGTGTTGAGTTCGTCAGTGGTAGAAGGCGGCAAGAGACAAGAGTGAGAGGCTGAGGCGCGACGGAGTCGCGGATAATGGAGAGGCGGAGCTAAGCAGAGAGGAGTAAAACATGTGGTTTGAAATGTATGGAATGAATGTTTTTTCTCTTAGGCTGCCATATATGAAAAAATTCTTAAGAGTAACTAACACTCATTTCAAAACTAAGATAAAAAGTTTAAAATTTTAAAAATCAGAT
>CAIGRB010039043.1:14072-27840 GCA_903798255.1 Fraxinus quadrangulata
TTTTAAAATGATTAAAAATTGAAAATAATATTAAAAATAAGAAAAAAAAATTTACGCTTAAACATCGCCTATGCTCACTAAACTCGTAAAGCTCAAAACTTTGCTTCCGCGTCTAGCCGCACTTTACATTTTTTAGAACATTGTTTGTAACCTAATAAACTTGAAAGTTTCGTACATCTTAAACTTACATCCTTAAAATTTTACTTGCTAAATAGAGTATTTCAATGTCCTGATAAACCTATCAACTAAGAGGAATGGCTTCAAGGCATGCACTAAAAAAATATTTGATTTATAAATTAATGTTACTCATGTTAAACCGTGAAACTTAATTATTGTCGTTTTTGCGGATTCTAATAATTAAAATTTTCACACTTATAATTTCAATTTCACCTTAATGTGTTATAAATAAGGAGCCGTCATTAGGTTTTATATAATCATCATAAAAGATAAAGAAGGATTAAAAAAGATTGGGTGTGCGGCTTACTCTTGTGAACTATTTTTATCCTATTGAAATATTGCACAGATAAAAGATAATGTAATCTCACATTGATACGAACATTTAGAAATTTTTTGTGATATTATATCTATTTTCTTTTTGCGAATTTATTCCTCTTGATGGTAGAATTAAGATTTTTAGTTCTCACCAACTTATTTGTCATTTAAACTTATGTTCAGCACCAATGGTGTGAAATTTTGATCGTATTTTTCAACAAAAATGTCATAATAATTTCTCAAAGGAAAGTAAAAAAGGTGCAGATACCTAACTTGATCATAAAGAGAGAGACTTTTAAACGACATATATCCTAATGGAAAGTAGTTTTCAGTTGAATTATTCCTCAAATTCCAACGTTATAAAAACAGTGTCTAGAAGTTAACTTTGATAGAGAGTGGGAGCAGAACAGGAAGACAAATTCCATGTTTGGCGGTGTATTCTGTTGAATTTTTTTCCACAAAAGGATGGGTGCCAACACTGAGAGTTACGTGTAAAGTCGGCAACTTCCCTTTCAAAATTTATTATCCACAAGTCACTTTTAGTTTTGACTGCAAAAAAATAATAATTTTGCTTAATTATAAGTTAAGACTGCGATTAAGTAATCTCTTCCGTCACTAATTACGTGGCTCACATGCAAATGCGTAGGAGAAGAATAGGTAGAAAATTCAGGAATAAATAATTCTCGGGTTCACACCTCTTTATATTTCTGGCAGGTCCGTCCCTGTTTAACAATCATACTTTTGGAGAAAAAATGTTTTGAATAGTGAGTTTTAGGAGATTGTTGTTAAAAAATATAGAAATTTTATCGTGTGAATGCGTGTTTAGAAATAAGTACAGTACATAGAAAAAAGTGTTTAAAAAATACGGTTGTCGGCAAAACATTGATTTAATTACTTGTTTTAAGTTTACCAATTAAATATTATTAATAATTAAGAATAAAATATGAAGAGAATGTTTTGATATTCTCCAATTCAACGTTTCATAAGTATTCTTTAAAAATAGTGTTTAATTAGGCAAATCAATGGATAAAGAAAGAATAAGTGAGCATTAATTCAACAGTCGGGCTGCCAATTATGAATAGGTTAATTATTTAACAAGTTATAAACTTGGACCATAAATATAGATTATTTTAGGAAAGAGAGAAGAAACATTCAACTTTGCACTTGATATTGTCTCCTTTCATTGAACACACTTGTCTCGAATACTAATTTAGGAGGAATGATTAGATAATACTTGATAGAATTATAAAATAAAAAGAAGTTAATTTTTGTTTTCCGATTAGGTTTATTAATGAATATCGGAAATTCATTTATACATTATACTTTCTAGTAAATTTATTACACACTATATCAAGAATATGTCTGTACGTAGCATGGAAGTAATGAAACGATGGACTTAATTAAGCCCGTTAAATTTTTTTAATACAGTAAAAAAGATAGATTTAAATGGAATTGTCCTTACATATCTCTTTATTTATTTTGTCGACATGTCCTAAAATTTCAAAAATAGTTATTTCAAGATAATAGGATTTTCCACGCCCAATTAATCTCGTGGGTTTGACATTATTCCATACAATAAGGGGTGAGTCCATAGCAAAATTCTTTTGCATTTGACCATTTTGAGATTCCAAGAAAGAACCCAAAATACATCTACATTTTTGCCCTCGACTAAACCAACTTTCAAAGACATTGGTGTCAACAAACTATGCCCATGGTCCTACAAAGTAGTACTATTAAGTATTATCTTTACCTAATCAATTAGCCCACCCCGATTGGGAAAGTTTAAGGTGAAGAGGCAAAATACAACTTGACCACTCTTTCTTAGGATTCTTTCCAATAATTTCAAATGAAATATACTACAATGTTATATTTTGTATTTAGCTAAGAAACTTTGTTCAATATTTACGACTATAATATTTCGACACCTATGGAGTTTGCTACAACTAGAATTTTCAACAAAAATTGGTTGTTAAGTTACTCTTTTGGAAAAAAAAATAAAAAATTAACCGCAAATATTAGGATATAATTTGACAATCATAAATTAAATTTACATATCCAACAAACATTTTTCAAAAAAAATTATATACATGAGCTAAAAGGTGCAATGACATAGGGACGAGAAGGGAGGTGGAAGTTCTAACCGACATAGAGTCTGACTTTTGCATATTCTCTTCGTGTTGTATAGAATCTTCAATCTGACTTAAGCATGAATGTGAACGCTGCTATTTTATTTGATATTGTTGCTTACTAAATGATACCGGTTGTGCCAATTTTGTATCCAGAGATGGGAATATATAAATCCACGCGTCGACACCTTTTGCAACTTTAGAGTTTCGTTTGATTATATAGACTACTTGTATTCCTCTATTTTTGTCATATACATTTCGCCGTGAATTGGTTGAATGAAAGAACTTTTTTGCTTTAAAAAAAATAAAAATGAACAGTTTGAATTTTGAACGGTTGAATGTGTGACACATCTGCATATTCTTCATGTTTATAATATTGAATAGTGGTATTTTTTATTACTGCAATTATTATTCAAAAGCACACTTTGATTAGCCTAATACTCTAAGCACTACGTCATACAAGTTCATATTAATTGCTACACCACACCTTTAACACAGCAACCTTGAAACTTCGGATGTTTGTGACATATTAAAAATTGTTTACGCGTTCAATTTGTATTAAGAACATATTTGATGTAGATTTCTGAGATAAAATTCTGTGAAAAGTGATAATTTTTAAAACACGTGTAGTTAAAAGTAGGAAAAAGTTAAGATTTCATATGTAAAATTATTTATTAGGAAAATGTATAATTAAAAATAAGTTTAAAAAATATTTTTTTTAAAAAAATCAATACCAAACAAAGAATAAGGATATAAATAAGTTTATGATATAATTCCTCAATCACCAATTTTAACCAAGCACAGAAATTATTGGTGGCTGCGTGGAATTTAGTCCAAATTTATATGCGGTTGAAGGCCCTTTCGAGGGGTTGCTTTAAACTTTGCCGGATCAGTGGTGTGGCCCGTGTGGGAAGTCAAGGACACGTGCAACCACGTATTGCACCGTCATGGCGGCACATTACTCGTCCATGGCCCATTACACACCCACACTTGCGTCTCTTTCAATGGACCATTAGTCATAGTCTAACCTTTCTACGTGAACATTTTAGTATACACTTTGTCATGTGATATTACTCAATTTGACAGTTTAAATTTCGAAAAAAAATTCATCCAATTGACACTCGTCCAAGGCCCATTACACACCCACGTTTTTGTCTCTTTCAATGGACCATTAGTCATAATCGAACATTGTTATATGTACACTTTAGTATACACTTTGTCATGTGACGTTACTCAATTGGATAGTTTAATTTTTTTTAAAAAAAAATTCATCTAGTTGACACCTCATAACAATGCAAGTGTCAATCACAGTGTAAAAAAATCAGTGTACAAATAGCGCAGTCTTAATCATTTTGTGGAAAAGTACATTAAATTACTATTTTACTAATTAAAGTAATTTTTAACCTACTTCATTAAAGAGTAATTTTTTTAACACAACTTCGCTAATAACCAGAATCAATTGCGTATAATCCAAACTCTGAAAATAGAGTGTATAGATGCAAGGATATGTGTAAATATAATTTATGAATGCATTTGTCGTTAGAGCATCTCTAGTAGGCTATTTATTTTTATGGAGTATATTTTATAATTTAGAGAGCATTTATTAATTTAAAAAGAATTTTTTAATGTTAATATTTAATATTTAATTTTACTACTCCCAAAAAATATTTATTGTTTTTACTTATCTTTTATTTTAATTAGTTTCCATCCAAATATTTATATTATTTTTCTTTACTGTAAATTGAAATATTTTGAATATATTTAATTATATAGAGTAAATTTGACTCTCTAAATTGGGAGAACTAAACTCACTCTTTATTTTAAAATGTTGATTTAAATTTTAAAAAGTGTTTTGAAACATAATTTTAAGGATTGACTATTTAAAATAGAAAATATCTTATTTTTAAATAGGTTTTTGAAAATACTTTCACACAACATGTAATATAATGATTAGAGATTCATTTGATATGACTTTTGCTTCTACTTCTTATATATAGAAGATTTTTTTTTAAGAAGTTACATTTAGTCAATTTCCTTTAAAAGCTCTTTTAACCAAGCAAAATAGGATCTGTTTGGTATGATTTTTCATTTGCTTTTATTTTTTGTAAAAGAGTTTTTGAAAGAAGCTATCTTAGTTTTTGTTTGAAAACTATTTTACAAGAATTTAATATTCCGTAAATGCTTTTGAAGAAAGTCATATTCGACCAGTTTCCTCTAAAATTACTTCTAACTAGAAGGAGTATTTACATAAAATTAGCCAAATCGATTCAAAAGCAATTTTTAAGTATCAAAAGCTCCTTTTTGCTTCTCAAGAGCCTTGTCAAACAGTTCATACTTTCAGGCGACTATTCAAACATATTCAAAAACAACTTCTTAGTTTCAGAAATAACTTTTACTTTATAAGAAGTCTTATCAAAGTGACCCTAAGTCTAATATAATCACATCAAAGATACATATTTTTCTAATGAATCATAATTATTTTCTAGGTTCAATTAACCTTATGATCACACTATTTTGGTATTTAAAAGGGATGTATGAAAAGCAAGGACATGTGCTATTCACACTACTTTTGTTATGAAGTTTGAATATTATTATTGCTCGTAGTAGTTTGTTAATTTATTTTCCATTTTGGACGGGTAGACTTTAGCTTGGGAATGGGACATGAATCTTATTCTAATGTGTTTTTTAAATTCTCATTCCTGTATTTTTATCCACGCAACTCTTTGTAAAGGCTTTATGTATTTTTTTTTAATTACTGTCTAACACATTGAGCTCCTGTTTTGGTTTAGATAGAAATAATATTTTTAGTAAATTTTAATAAAAGTTGATGAAATATGTTATATATAATTTAAAAATTGTGAATATTGTTGGTGATTAAAATTAATTATTAGTTTTAATTTAACTTTTAAACTGAAATAAATGGGGACTTAATAAATTTTGTCACACGTCTCCTTGAAAATGAAGGCCAAAATGAAATGGAGTAACCCAGTGTCCACCTTTGGTTCTGTAGACTTTAGATTGAAAATGACACCATTTGCCCAAAAAATAAAAAATAAAAAGAAAGAAAAAAAGAATTGCCAAGTGTTGAAATCCAATTGGAAATCCATAGCCAAATGGATATAAAAGGGGACCAATTACACCAAAGTAGCATCCCTCATTCCTTTCGTCAAAGAAGAGAGGAAGGAAATTTGCTGACTTGCTCAACACACAGCCACACCACATCCCTACCCAATATCCCAACTCAAAACTCTCTTTATTCTCACAAATACACACACTCAAACTCCCATATTTAAGCACAAAAACACACTTAGCACCAAGTGTTTGTTTTGTCATGGATAAAAGCCTCCAGCAGCCTGCAGAACAGTCTCGATTCAAGCGGATATGTGTTTTCTGCGGCAGCAGCCCCGGCAAGAACCCTAGCTATCAGATTGCTGCTATACAGCTTGGAAAACAACTGGTAATCCTTTTCTTTTCTTCGTATTTGCATGTTTTTGTAAATCTGTTTTTCGTCCCAATCCCGAGTTAAGGAGGAGAGTTACGGTAGGTAATTGATAGAATAAAACTTTTCCAAATCATCGGACATGTCTGCATAAACTAAGGATAAAAAGATCCAGAAAAATAAAAGTTATTTCAAATTTATTTTTCTTTATTTTCTCCATGCAACAAAAAATTTGAAACTTTTTGCAGAAACCTACAGAATTAGAATTTTTGTAATGGATAATTCACTAGAATTTATTTTATGGGAAAAAGGGTTGATTTTGGGAACAGTGGAATAGTACGATAAAAACAAGATATCTTTTTTATTTATTTATTTTGAAATAATTGAATTAAAATATAAGAATAATCAAGAAACACGATTATTGTTTAGATTAACGTGAATTTAGTTTTAATATATTTTTCTCGTTGAAATAGTATTGCGTGTTAATGCAAGAAATGTTTATTATTTAACAAAATAATTGACAGGTTGAGAGGAACATCGACTTGGTTTATGGAGGTGGAAGTGTTGGATTAATGGGCCTAATCTCCCAATCTGTATATAATGGTGGTCGCCACGTGTTAGGGTAATAATTTTTGTGTATTATTTTTTTGCCTATATTTTAATTAATTTCGAGCATATATCTCAGTTTAATTAATTTTTACAGGGTGATTCCCAGAACTCTCATGCCCAGAGAGGTAATTGAATTTGTTTCTTTATCAAGATATTACTATCAATAATGCACATTCGTGTGGCCATGTTCATGTGAATATGTACCACATGACTTGATGTAAAGCTTTTTGCATAGAATTTGTCTTGTCCTCTTTCGCATATATCCCGAACTTTTGAGTTTAATCGAAAATCTAACGGGAGTTGAAAGACTTATTTTTCAAGTTAATTGACAGTCGTAACATTTTTGCATTCTTCAATGATCCTAATTCCTAACAAATAACAAAGAATTGAATAGCTTTATATTTTCTAGCCTTCTATTTTTCTAAGCATAATAAAAAATTTAGATGTTTCCACGTCGCCGATTTCCGAAAATCTTAGAGATAATTAATTAAATAACTAATAATTGTGGATTCAGATCACTGGAGAACCTGTTGGAGAAGTGAGAGCGGTATCTGGTATGCACCAAAGAAAGGCAGAAATGGCCAAGCAAGCTGATGCATTCATAGCCTTGCCAGGTAATTATTTTCTAATTTTGTATTATTAATTAAATTGCATATGGAAATAATTAATTAGAAGAATTTGTTATAATTGTCTCTAGTTGCTTTAACTAAATACGTCAAGTGGATTTGACATGTTAGCCATTATGGAAAAAACAAAACCTTTCTTATCAGTTACTGTGTGAAAATTAATGTTGGATATATATTCTTAACTCCCAGGTGGCTATGGTACATTGGAAGAACTCTTAGAAGTCATCACTTGGGCTCAACTCGGAATTCACGATAAACCGGTTCGTCATCCGATCATATTCGATACGTTAAATCTCGGACAAGACAATAAACGAACATCTTACCCACTTCTCTTCTTCATGAAACGTGTACAATTTGAAAGGGTTTTGAATAACTTGTTTGTACCATTTACAGGTAGGTCTGCTCAATGTAGATGGGTACTACAACTCACTTCTGTCTTTTATAGACAAAGCTGTTGATGAGGGTTTTATTACACCATCTGCCCGTCATATAATTGTTTCTGCCCCAACTGCCCATGAACTTATGTCCAAGCTTGAGGTACATCACCATCAAAGTATACTTCAACCTGCCCCCATCTCCCCACGCGACACGACTACCAACTTGATGGATAATCAATGTTAGGGTGAATCAAAATTTAGAGTTTGGCTGAATGTACCAATACTTTTCTTCCGTAAATTCTCTCATCCCATTTTCAATTACATCTCATAAGAATTACGACACCTTATCAACTTTTCAACAATAAATTTTATTACTTTTTGTTAAAATCTACTAAAAAATGATTTTTAACTACATCGGATAGGAACTTTAGTAATGGAGATTGTCTTATTTACTGTATGAACAGAATTATGCTCCGAAGCATAATGGAGTTGCGTCGAAGTTGAGTTGGGAGGTGGAGCAACAACAATTAGGTTACTCAACGAAATCAGAAATTGCTCGTTAGCCTCGATCTAGTTTATATTCCTCCCAAGATTTAGGCAAGACACATACAATAAGTTCATCAATTGACACAGGCAACAAAGTTAGAAGCAAAGATCAAGGGAATGCTAGCTAGCTCCACAGCCTTTTTGGTGGATTTTTCCCAAAATTATTTTCAAGTGTTACCTTTTGATTGATTTGTACATAGTTCTAATCTTGATAAACAGGAACTGTAATTTTGCTACTAAGTTTACAATTTTGTGCACGTGTTATGATTTGAAACAATCTTTTAATAAATGTAGCGATAAATTAGTCACAATGTCATTTATGTACTCTTCAGTTAATTAATTTATTAACTTCATTTGTTGTAAATAATGGAAAATGGCCAATTGAAATATAATAATTTATTTTTAATAAATAATGGAAAATTAGTCACATCATTTAAGTGTCTATTTGAAGCAAATGAAGAGATATTTTTAAACTTTGGGAAGCCACCAAGTCGGGACCCATTCGTCATTATCGAAATGTCCTCTAATGACTTAGTGGTGCAACTTTGCAGGTCCAGGACACGTCATGTAATTCGGGTTTGGATTCAGTGATGAAGGTTGAAAATTGAAAAATCTATTAATTTTAGATCGAGATTTCAAAAATTGGAAACATAAAAATTTGATTCATATTATTTTCAAGATTTTTTTTTTTAATAGTAACTTTTAAACGTCCATTTTCTAACTTGTTCTTTTTAATCTTCTATTAAAATTCTAAATGATCAATTTAACGTTACTCATGAATGTTAACATCCCAAATAGACATGATTCGACTACTTAATTGAGTTGGTCGAACGTATAATCCAACAACTTGACATTTGGTCAGATTGAGTTGCTCGAGTATCTCAATTATTTTATCAATTTGATTGAGCTAAACCAAATTTTCACACTTCTTACACAAGAACTCTTAACAAGTTAAAAGATGGTGAGAAGGATATCTAAGGATCCGGCTTGTTTTAAAACACACTTGGACTTATCAAGGAGATGTCTCACTTAGAGTTAACTCAAAAATTCAAAGCGTCGATCCTCCGTCTAACCAACTAGCACCTCAATGGGGTCGACCAATTCGATATATCAACTTCCAAGGACAGTGAGGTCGATGTATCAACTTACAAGGACGAATTGTAATCAACCTAAATGTTAGTCCAATCCAATGTATCAAATTTTGAACTGAAGTACAACTTAAGTAAATCAAGAGGGAAAATTCTACCTAAGGTACTTCATTGTAATGAAAATGTTTCAGCCAGAGTGGGAAAAAGTACACTTGACTCTTGACCTTTACTGGTGGAAATATACAGATTTTCCTATTGCTTTAATTGGTTCAATAACTAATCTTATCTAATACAGGGATAGCATTATCCAGTTCTTCCTAACCATTGTACCACATGCTAAAGATGTCAAAATTGAAAAGGATAACAACCCTTCCAATTAAAGGGACAAAGGTGTAAAGCCAAAGTGCTCAAAGTTTTTATCACTTTTTTTTTTTTTTTTTTTCAAGTGCCAGAGTACTTTCCCGTGCACAAAACTAATGATCACTCTCACACTGTGCAAAGTGAAATATTTGTTCGATTTAGCTTACTCAATATGAAATAGACGTGAACACGTATCTAAAATACCGACGTTCGAAGAAGACAATTCACGGGTTTCGACACGTAACCTTCTAACAATCCTGGTGCAGAAGTGGGAAGTGATGGTGTAGAGTGGCCCTCACTCATTATCCAGAAACATGCTTGATGTTTCAACTGATAGTGTAACAGATAAGAACACACACATCAGAAAAGTGTAAATAGCTAGTGCGCATGTGCACTCAGCATTAACCAAAGAAAATCTCCATTCTCCTTACAATTTTTGATATTCTTAATCTTAGTGTCATGTCGTGTGTTTTTGTCTTTAGTCAACACTACATCATCTCAGATTGTAGTAAACTGGTATGGCTTTTTCTCCTACAAATATCAGGATACTTTAAGGGACATTGGAACTCAACTATCCATTATAGAGTATCGAGCATAAATTGATGAAATGAAATGACATTCAACAAAGCACTTAGACGTTTCGAATCGTGCTCGAGCACTTTTGCTAAAACGGCACATATTGCTACAAAATCATATACTAGATGTTGGAAGAATTGGTGCATAATTATATTCCTTTAAATAATCACGTCTTACTAGTGCAAAATACTAAATAGTGTTTCGACTTACCGAAATAAAGATATGCGGATGAAAATACGCACAAATTGCAACTTACTGAAATTTAGAAATTAAAAAGAGATTAAATGAAGCGAGATAAGCGAATGAAAATCTCCTTAAGATGAATTTCTCCTTTTGCAATGGTGCTAACAAGATCAAATGCACGTCTATCTCCCTAAATATAATACCTCTTCTAAAATTTAATATAGCATAATATTAATTTTGTTGGCGAATCAAAGCATGATTGTATTCTTCCACACCGGATGATATCGAATACTAAAATATTAAAAGTGAAACTCAAAAATTATTTGAAAATCACAATGACATAATTTGAAAAAGGAAAGAATAAGAAATCAATTTAATCGAGTTGATTTTGAGTGAAAAAAAAAAATGAAACTCTGAAAGTCCAATTTATAGATTTCAATGTGTCTTCTAGGGATAGTTGCATCTTTTGGCACAAAGTCATTTGGACTCTTAGATCACATCATTTCAAATTGAGACATAATCCAATGGTATACATCGCTTTTTATACAAAGGTTAATGACTATTCGTTTATATGCCTCTTTGAAGAGTTACATCTAATTTGAAAAAAAATCACGACTTTTCAATAAACATGAAAAGTCACGTCTAGTTATGGAAACTTTTCCGATTCACACATTGTAATCTTTAACTAACCCGTAAATTTCAACAATAGAAAGAAATAAATTGTTCATAAAACTATGTGTAATAAGGACTATATGTATGGTAAATCGTCCAAGGAAGACTACCTTAGGTGAAAGACTTAACCACTGATGAAGTGGAAACCAAACCAGAAAGAAGACCAACAATGAGTGCAGTGTTGTATGTACTAGGTTCCCCCTGCATTGAGTTGTTCCTTAAATCGAGATATGTGTCGTTAAGAAATGGTCCACCAACGAGAGCTCCAGTAGCAACATTTGGATTTGGTTCATCCGACTCGAGCCACTTGAAACCATCTTTGCAACCAGTTGTTGCATCAGCTGGAATCGAGGCTCCTCTGTGATGCACAAATTCTGGATACTTATCTCCATAGCCCACGAGATAACTCAATTTCATAGGGTTGTTGCCCAAGATGTAATCGGCCTAAAAAGAAGAAGATGCTTGTGTAAGTATTAGGATTTGTGAGCCAAGACATCGATGACAGTCACGATTTCACTGTTGAACATGCAATTTACATAAATCTGTGTGTTTCCTCTCTAATAGCTAAAGGTTTTAGCTGATGTGCTTCAACATGGTATAAAAGTATAATTGTATTTCCTCTTTAGCAACTAAACATTTGATGAGGTAGATCGACATTATCCATCTAACCAAGTGACGCGATGTTTATGCGTAGTGAAGAGGAAAAGTGTACTTGTGATATGGCAAATTTCCGGAGATCTGAGGGAGTAAAGGTATCTCCATCGCAGGATAGCTTTGTAGTCCGAGATGTGAGCATGTAGGCACTGTAAAGGACAGCTAAAAATGAAGACGCCACGGGCTGCTGCAAAGCATTCCATTCACTTACCCATATCAAACCATCTGCATTAACAAACTGAATGCGAGTAAAACTTCTACTGAAATCACCCTTAAGTGATCTACATGTCGATTTTATGAGACCAAAACTTATAAATGTGCACAGTGAAATTTTATTTCTATGGATGAATTGAAGACAATAAATGAGCCAAAACAAGAATGTAAGTCAAAAGGATCAGAAAGAAGCTTACAATCTGTTCTGCTGGATGTCGCTGTTGAAGATTCCGGTAGGAGGCCACACATGACGGCCTCTGCCGATTTTCTATACTTCTGGAGGATATCGATGTTTGATATGTCTTTCGGCCCAAAAAAGCTAACCCTAGACAGCAGGACCTGAAGAAAACACTTAGTTACTCCCTCAATGAACAAGCCGTATACACGATTCCAGAAAATCTCCACCATTAAGGTTGTGTTGTTCTAATTGATCTAATGGACTAATGGTAATCAATTACTTTAACCATTTTTCAGACTAAATTCATCGCCAAGTTGAAAAGGAAGCAACATATCAACTAGAGAATTTTGATAAGTGAAAAGGGGGAAGGATCGCGGCCATTCTAGTGACGGGAGCACTGTTCGGGGCTCAATCCTCAATTAATTCCAAATATATCCATACCTGAGTTCCAGCCAATTTGTTATCCCAGCTAAACCATGTTGGACTTCCCCAATTAGCGAACTCTTCGCCATTTTCCCCTGTGACATAATCGATATATGATTGCTCTCCCGTTGCATGGTATAGCCAACTGGCTGCCCACAAGAGCTCATCTCCATAGCCCGTTGAATTGTAATACGTTTTCACTTCAGGAATGCTAATGCTATAGGATTTTCTATGCTTGTCAGCAAAAGTAAACAATTGTGTAGCATGCTTCAGAAGCAAACTCGAATATGCAGAGTCAATAGACTTAAACACGAGGGATGCTGATGCCATAGCTGCTGCAGTTTCAGCAGCAACCTCAGTTCCTGGGGTAGAAGTGTTCACCTGTGTGAGAGGCCTTGGCCATGTCATGTCCTCGGGTCTGTCCCAACAACTATGGTCTGCTTTAGGACTTCCTACCTGTCAAAATTTGAAATGGTGAAACAACACAACTTAGAGATATTTCCATAAATTAAACTCAAAAGAGATTATAAAGATTAAAGTTTCCAGGCGAACTGGTGCAAAGCACATTAAGGCTCTTGAGTCTTGAGGATATATTTCCAAGCTGATTTTTCACGTACAGAAACATGCATATAGATTAATTATGATAAACCTGGGATCGGGACAAAAACAAAAAGCATACTTTCCTGAACTTTTCCAAGAACAAGAAACAGAGATTTTCCAAGAAAGGTATTTTTAGACTGTAATGTAGTAACATCCCAAAGAATGCAACCGGATTGGACCGACCTGAATGTAAAGAACATTTGCTGAATGATGAGCATTTATCAGACAATCAGTGATCACCTTGAGCGAGTCCTGAGCTGATTCGAATTTATTCACTGCCTTCATTTGATCACCATACTCGAGGATGCTCCACGACAGCACGGTTGCAGTGAAAGCCAACGGAAATCCAAACTTCATATGATCTCCTGCATGTTACATACCTTTAGAAAGATCCAATTTTGCTTGTCTTCCATCTTTCAATGCTGAATCCCCTCTCCAAGATATTTTATTGTCCACCAATTTTCCAGCCGCGATATGAATTGAAGGGAAATTAGCACAATGATGCTGCTGCCCATTGGGCCGAACAAGTGAGCCCAGCTGGAATTAAAACAGAAGCCCAGCAAACTTGATCCTTTGATGGCTGAAGAAAAAACGTGCTTGGTCCAA
>CAIGRB010039120.1:9097-21422 GCA_903798255.1 Fraxinus quadrangulata
TTTTTTTTTTTTTTGGCCCCATCAAGATTAATTTCCTCAAAAGAAAATTTATTATTTTCCGAAAGTTCGAAATAAAAAATATTAATTCAAGAAATGCCAATATGCGTCATAATCCCGGTATTTTATTGGTTGTGTTATAATTGGCGTTGTTCGATAATAAGTAACAAACGTGCTCTTCGAGCTCTACATGTGACGTGTATTTTTTTTAATTTTTTTGTAATAAAAAGAAAATTGTGTTAATATTCGAGACCGTATATGTTAGTAAATGGCCTAGGATTTTAGTAGTTGACTCAGATCTTAAGTGTTAGCAATGTGCTATTTTTTTATTATGCGAATCTAAGATTAGATGACTAAAAAAATAATATTTGTTTGTCGGTGATTAAAGAGAATTAAACTAAGCAAATCACTAAGAAAATAAGCGAGTAATGCAATGAGATCTATAGTAAAGGAAAAAATTGCAAAAGTATCTTTAAATTTTGAAAGTAACTGTTACTTTTAAACTTGGCACAACTTGCTAACGTTGTTGTACCGACTCTAGATTGTACGTATGATATAATATTGATTGTTAATCAAGAACTATTATATATATAACCTAATAATATTGTTTATTACGGTAATCTATGACGAATACGAGGATAATAATTTGGTTTTGTCGGTGATTAAGTTAACTAATCAAATCCCAATAAAAAAAAAAGTGAATTATCAAACACAATGAGCAGTAAAGTGGGAGGACATCGTCCCTCCTTTACTCGATCATAGTGTCCCTATGAGAGTCGAGCAAGGACATGTTCATCCTTTGTTTGATCCTCATTTTTCAAATTTTTTTTTTTCTCTCAAATTCATTTGCAATTAGATTCTTTCAATAAAATAATTTTGCACGTAAATTCAAAATTGTGCCTTACTTTTTTATCAGACATTCTCTAAAAAAAAAAAATCATTATTACAAAACTCATTTTTTATATGAAAAAATAGGGCTCAAATAGCTCCGTTAGTCTACGAGATCGACTAAAGTGGGCCATGTATAATGAATTGTTTTCTTGGATTTTGGCACTCAATCATGAACACATATAATTGAATATGTGATCTATCTTTTTTTTTTTTTTCCCACTATGAATCGTATTTTTAGGATGTTCACATTGCATTATTTTTCAGTACAATATTCAATACAAGCAAAACTTTTACCAAGATTTTCAAAACGAATCTTTTAAAATTCATTAAATTAGTTAAAATATATTATAATTAAACTCGAGTTATTGTAATGACTCGAATCTTTCTAGATAATTCGAGTTATAATGCCGTTTTTCACTTTAGTTTTTATTATTGAATTATTTATTATCAAATTGAGATGACCAGTTCTTTCTTAGAAAGCTCATCGTGTGCAGTGTCAAACTTGTCTACATCAATGTTGAAATATAAAATTAAGATGACAAGTTGCCAATGAATATATGCTATGTAATTTAATGTTTATTTGCTTATTTTGATAATGAATTAATTTGAGTAAGTCTTCACCTAACGTTAGCAACTAAGATTAGTTAATTTATGTGACAAGTCTTAGGCAGATGGATCGACTGGATGCTTTCGTTTATTTGGTCACTGTTAATTAATTAATGGTCGAAAGAATAAAAATTTATTATTCTTGATAAATTTAGATTCGATTATATAAAAAATATAATTTACATGTTAAATGCAAGGGTTAATTTTCCATTTTGATAAAAAGACTATTAGTGGGGGAAGATAAATAAGCACTAGAAAAATGCTAAAACTTTTAAATGATATGGCTCAAAATGAGATGAACAATGTGGTGCAATTTCTTGACCCTGAGCGGCAGCTAGAAGGGATGGATGCTCCACACAAGGGCAAGTGGGACGATGTTTTCATTGAACAAGAAATTATTAACCATGTCAAGAACGTCGGATCAAAGCGGGACCTCACTTCGAGAAGGGGTTGATGATCTAGTGACTAATATTTTAGAGCATCTTCGATCTATTTCATGTATTCCGACATTAATCTAGGAGAAAGTTTAATATCCATTGCTGCAGGTTAGGAAACATGTACCAAAAGTTATCCAAAGTTAGGCAACAAAACTTCAAATTTCTCATACTATTTAGAAATGTAAAAATATGATAATATACACAAGAGAAAGAATGGCAATTGGTAGACTTTTTCATTGAATTATTGCATCAAATGGCCGAAGAATAGTCATATATATTATCTTTTTCTTTTGCTTAGCTTTCAGCCACTGACTTACAAGATCTAGCAATTAAATAATTGGTTAAATCATTTCATCTTTTTTAACCGTAATTAATCAATTATTAATGTGTTGGAAATGGTAAATCCTAAGCTATATAAAGGGATGCATGGGAGGGTTCTTAGCATAAGCAAAAACTCTAAAGATGTCTACAATGGCTTCTCTTGTTGCCACTCTAATGGTGGCAATAGTTGCCCTATCCTTGCCTTCTGAAACCAATGCAGATTACAAGTATTCATCTCCACCACCTCCGGTTTACAAGTCACCACCACCACCAAAGAAACCTTATATTTACAAGTCTCCACCACCACCAGTATATAAGTCTCCACCGCCTCCTGTCTACAAGTCACCACCTCCACCAAAGAAACACTATGTCTACAAGTCTCCACCACCACCCCCTCCAGTATACAAGTCCCCTCCACCACCTCCCCCGAAGAAGCCTTATGTCTACAAGTCTCCACCACCACCACCTCCCCCGAAGAAACATTACTTCTACAAGTCCCCACCACCTCCACCTCCTCCGAAGAAACACTATGTGTACAAGTCTCCACCACCTCCACCTCCTCCGAAGAAACACTATGTGTACAAGTCTCCACCACCACCACCTCCTCCGAAGAAACACTATGAGTACAAGTCTCCACCACCACCACCTCCAGTTTACAAGTACAAGTCCCCCCCACCTCCAGTTTATAAGTACAAGTCTCCTCCCCCACCTCCACCAGTTTACAAGTCCCCACCACCTCCCCACTACTACTACAGTTCTCCTCCACCTCCTCACCACTACTAAGAAGGGGTAATCTATTTTCCATTTTATAAATATTCCAAAGTATTTTATACAGTCTAGTATGCTTTAATTGAATATAGAAAATTAAACACGACTAAAATAATGGAAAAACTCTTACCACCGACAGCAAAAAAATTGTCAGACAATATTAAAATCAAGAATGCTACACTCGTTTGTAAATATCAATCTCAGAATCAAACTGTTGAGTTTGTTGGACTCTGATAGCATATTGAGTCTTGGATTTCGATTTAGTTAATTCTAACAACTCGTTTTAATCTTATAAATCAATCTATTCTTGCAGGAAAGGAGAATATTTCCAGAATAAAGAAGAAATGGATGTGCTGAAAATGATTTTTGAGGAAAGAATGAAAGAGATGGAAGAAGAATAGAATAAGCTATAATGCAGAAGAATTTCTCATAATTTGCTTCAGATTGTTTATTTTATTAAGATTTGTGTCCCTACGTTTCACGTGCTGCCATGCATGTTTGTATGCAGAGTGTTTTATATTTTATATAATAAATTGAGTGGATGTTCATGTTCTCGTTTAATGAAATTCTTGAAATAAATATCTGTTTTTAATGGTTAGACGAGATTATTAAATATCCTACTTAATGTGATAAAAGTTATGGATTCAATCGCGATAACTATATACATGTTGAGGCGCATTGAAAATATATACAAAAATAATTTCATTCTTGAAATAAATATCTGTTTTTTATAGTTAGACGAGATTATTAAATATCCTACTTAATGTGATAAAAGTTATGGATTCAATCGCGATAACTATATACATGTTGAGGCGTATTGAAAATATATACAAAAATAATTTCTTCATGTTCTAGATTTTTAAATACAAAGATTCAACACCACGTATTTCAATTGTTTTCATAATTTTAGATATTGACATGTTGACTAAAACTTAGCCCCCTATTTAATATCTAGATTTTAATTTAAATCAAAGTCGAAAATTAATTTTAACTACATATTCTATGGGTACCAAAACTTTTTAACTACTTATTTCATCAATATTTATCAAAATCTGATTTTAATCATCACCAAACGGTGGCATAATATAAAATCTGTTTAATTTATCGACAAAAAAAAAAGGCTCTTCAAGCCAAAGCCCTTTTCATGGCTAAAGCTAAAATCAAATGGATTGTTGAAAAAATAACTTAGATAAATAATTTTGATGAAAAAATGAATTGTGCATGCTCTTGTCGGCTATTGATGAAAAAATGTGTCTATTATTTAAATAAATAAATTCATCTTGTCCTGTCCTGATAGGTTAAAGATTGTTGTTTCACAATCAAAGTCAACTGCTTAAGGATTGGTACCTTCCTCCCCTCGACTCCCCCAAAAAAATTAAATAATTTGAATAATAAATAAACTTGTAAATAAATTAGTCAATTTACAACTTACTAATTGATCGCTTGAATATCTAAATTCCCATGTTCATCTTATGTTGTCACAAGCATTGAGATCATATATAGGCTACATTACAATTTTCGTACTCATTGATCCGTACATGTCTCTTATCCTTGGGTTCGTAGTTTCTTGTGGTGAGCCTCACCATGTTAGTCCATACTTTACTTGCACTTGTCACAGTTTAGGGGTTGTTTAACAAAGTTTTCGATAAAAATGTTGAAAAGTTAATAAAAAATTGGACAATTTCACGTATGATTAAAATTAATAGTTGATTTTGACCTCAATTTTTTAGTAACTTTTCATACTATTCCAAACAAGCACTCAACATAATTTTCAAATAACGTGTTGGGACACAATTCTAGAATGGCTAAATATATTCACTCCACAAATTTTTATAACTAGACTACATTTTAATTACATAAAAGGTTCATAACCTTTACACATTATTACATCTATATTTCAAGCTTTTTTCATCACATTCTTATTCTTAAATTAACATAAATTATTTTTTATTATGTTTTCTCTCCAAAATTTTCTTTAAGATAAGAGTCTAAAGACTCATTTGCTCATTGTATTTTTGAATAAGCAAAATAAGTAACACTGCAAATGCATGATTAAATATTTGATCTTTATTTTAAAACATGTTAACAATATTTTTGGACGAAAATTATGATTAAGAACAATTTTCTGATTAATGAAATGTTAAAAATAAGAATGTGATGAGGAAATGTTTAAGAATATAATTATAATAATGAATTTTAATATAATTAAAATATGGTACATTTATAAAAGAAAAATGTGGTACGAATATGACCACCCTTCCAGAATATTGAAACCGTACTACAATTTGACCACATTTTACAATGTAAATATTAGCCTCCTAACCAACTAAAATAACACCCAAATTGACCCTCTAAACCAAACTATAGTCAGCAAGGCAATGTTGTTAGAGAAATTCAATTGATAAGATATTTACATGAATCATATTATTTCTTTGCTTATATTACTTTTTCGTTCGCCGACGTGAAAATCTTTTAGTTATATCGTTCAATATAATCTCATTTTCGAGTGTCGAACACTCAAAATTAATAAATTTCAAAGTCAAAATCCATGTGTGTGAAAGAGAGAATGAAAGGGGAAAAAAATTATATATATATATAATAAAATCATGGCTATGACAAAATCAAGATCTAATACAGTGGTTTAGATCCAAGGGATTCCAATCTAGGAATAATTCGAATTGAAATTTATTATATTACGCAAAAACACAGCTGTCAAATTATTAATTGATGAATATTAGAAATTCTGGTTCACAAAAAGTCGAGAAGTTCACCTACTCTCATTTGAATATTATGCTTCATTAATTAATTATATTATCCTCTGCATTAAGAAATATTAACTAATAATTTTTTTTTTTTTTTTGGCATTTTTTATTCGTTTGAATGTTTGTTTTATTAGCACACTCGCTGTCAAATCTCGTATATAAAATTTAAAAAAATAAATTATTTTCATTGTCAATTTTTAGATAATGTGATGTAAAATAGTATTTCGAGTTCAAGTTTTATGGCATTTGGACGAAGTGACGGTAAAATTGTACAAGTAACTCAAAATTTCGAGGCCATGATTAAATTAATTTGTAAATGTAGTATAAGAAATGAAAAAAAAAAATTTATTCTAAGTAAAAAGATAAATGAATATGAAAATAAGTTTGGGGACTTGCTTCTAAACCTCTTATCAAAGGCGTATAAAAGGATCGAGTAGCTCAAGTCTTGATCGAAGCAATATTCGGGAGCTCAGCTTAGCACCAATCTGGTCGAGCCTGTGACATGGAGTCAACTTGGCCAATCGAAAAAAAAAAAAAAAAAAGGGCACGACTTGATACCTTCGACTACAAATTCACGAAGGCTATTCATTATTTCAATCAAAACATAAAATAATGGTGGATACACGTGTACTAGTAGATATTCATTTTATTGACCTTATTATTTAATGTCACATTACTTGTACTTGAAGATTATCTCTAATAGAAATAAATAACATTACGATAATATCATACTTGACTTTCATGCAGCTTGAGCTTGGAGGGCAAAATTGTCAAAGATCTAACATATAGACCTAGATTTACAAATTTAACGTTACGTTCATGTGCAATTTTGACATTCACATTGATAACTTTCGTCATGTGAAGATTCAAAATCACGTATTTAAATAGATTAGTAAGCAAGAATCCCACTTTTGAAATTAGAAAGTCAAAACCATACTAATTGAAAAGTTAGGAAACCTAATCCTTTTTTTCCCTATCTTTTAATATAGTCCTTTGTTTTAATAGTCGACGGCGTCGTGTAACATGTAACTTTCCCTATTGTGATCTCATACGAATTTCATATTTTTAAGATTTGAAAGTTCCCAAAGGCAAAGATAACTAGGTTAACAAAAAAGGGCACTCGATACGATTTGATACCTTCGAGTACAAAACCACAAACGTTACTAATAGATTTGTCTATTCATTATTTCAATCAAAACATAAAACACTGGTGGATACACATGTACCAGTAGATATTCATTTTGTTAGCTTTATCATTTAATGTCACATCACATGAAGATAATCTCTAATAGAGATACATAAGATTACTTTAAAATCAAACTCGACATTCATGTGATTTGAGAAAACCATAAGTATGATTCTCTTGTCATATCAATAGCGTGAAGTTTTTATCCAGCCCACTGGGACAGGAGATCAGATTTGTAGACTTAGATTCACAAATTTAACTTGTCCTTCATGTGCAAGTATGATGTTTACATAGACAATTTTCTTCATATAAAGACTCAAATTCACATATTTAAATAAATTAGTAAGCCAAATTCCACTTTTGAAATTAAAAAGTCAAAACAATACTTTCTAATTTTCCTAATCTTTAATGAAGTCCTTTGTTTTAATATTGGACATTGTCTGATAAATGTATTTTTGCACACTTATTTAATATCTAAATAATGTTAAATATTAATTAAATGAGAGAATTTCTACTCACAATTGTATAATTATTGATTTTTAATTTAACCCAAATGAAAAGAGAACAAAGTAAAAAGGAAAGAAAAATGGATCAAAAGTACACAAAAACATGAAGATAGTGACCAAAGTGCACAAGTTAGAAAGTTGGAAGACCTTGGGTTGCAAATTTTGGAGAGCAAAATTGATATAAAAATCAAATTTTGAGGACCAAATTGTACATGATCAAAGTTGATGGGCCGACATGCAAATTATGGAGGACTAAGAAAGATAAAAGAAAGAAAGAAAACCCCGTGCTCGCGCGCAGGCTTAATTTGGTGCTCGCGCGGGAATGGTGTTTTCATTTATCGAGACTAAAATGGTTACGCTTTGCCCGTTGGGCCTTCCAGCTGGGCAATTTTGCTTGTTTCACATAAATTTCGGGACTTCTTCTTCAATTTCACCTGAGACGATTTTTGGCCCTTTAAATACAATTTTTTTTTTCAATTTTAGGGTAAGACTTATAAGAGAACATTTCAAAGGTAGAAGAAGATAATGTCTAGCAAAATTTGAGAGTTTAAAAGGAATATTTAAGATTTCAATCCCTCACATTTTCAAGAATATATTTAAGGGAACGTTTTCTTCCATTATCTTGATTTTTTCTATTATCTCCTTCATTTTGTAATGAGTTATCTTCTTTTTTTCTTTTTGTACTTCTATTTTACAATGGGCTAAGTGCTTAATGTTGAGATTTATGGTGTAACTTAACCTAAGTTTCATTAATGTTAATATTCATCATTTAGTGCTTTCATTACTATGGTTATTGTGCATTTATTATTGTGCTTCAATTCTCATCATGTATTTAGCCAATAGATGATTAAGTTAGGTGGTTTGTGCAATCATTGAGAGATCGTTGTGCATTCTTGACCAAAATAATTAATGCCCTAGGTTGTTTTAGGAGAGAGAGATATACTTCAAACTCTAGGTGACCCATTGAGTATTTTCATTACGATTTAATGCGGTTGGTTGGATTTTTATCAACATAGAGATATAGTGGATAAAATCAATCAATTAGGGTTAAATTCGCTCGAATGAGGTAATTAACTAAACTTGAAAAATCGGGTCTAACAATTTAACTTGGTACTTTGCATTTCTGGTTTATTGCGATATTAAAGAAATGACGGTTAAGTAACATCATAAATCCCAACTCATTTATAATTCGAATTTCCTTCTATTTCATAATTGTTATTTTAATTGATCTTCAAATTCATTTTCTTTTTCATCTCACGTATAAAATCAAATTGTGTGTTTTCAATTGTTAAAATTGAGTCAACAATTGTGTAATTAAAAAAACAACTCTTCGAGGGATTTATATTCGGATTCACAAGTCCACTTTATTACTTGAACGCACTCGTGCACTTGTCGTATATAATTTTAGCAAACAAGTTTTTGACGCCGTTGCCGGGAAGTGTTTTATTTTGATTACCATATTAGTCTATACTAATTTTCACAATTTTTATTTTTATTCTTTTGTATAGCTTTTTTATCTTTATTGTGGAGTTGACTTCTTAATTTTTATTTCGTTAGGTCTTCAGTAGTGCATGCTTCGTTCGAAAAGTTTTGATCTTTTCGAACTTGATCCGGATACTGAAAGGACTTTCCGAAGAAGGCGACGTGAACATAAGGAATTAAGAAGCCAATGATTAATTGAGATGGCCCAACAAAGAGAAAATGTGGAACTCAATGCTCAACCAGAAAATATTCTACGAGGTGGCATTCCACTGGATTTTGGTAACCAAGCGGGTAGGGCTTAAGAGCCTGTTGTAAATGAGGAAGATATGCTATTTGGGGACTTCATGAACCCACCTGTGGTAAGAATGAATCAAGTATTGTCTACCTTTCATATGGGCATTCAAACTTTCAACTTCGACCGGATGTCATCAGTTTGTTTTCCAATACCATCCCATTTTTGGGAGGACTGATGAGAACCCACACTCTCATGTGAGACAATTTGTGGAGAATGTTGGCAATTTTAAATATGAGGGCATGAGTGTGGAGGCGATCCAAATGAGATTATATGTCTATACACTGAAGGATAAGGCAATGTGGCTTGAAAATTTACCACCCGAGAGCATAAATAGTTGGGTGGAGTTTGTTCAAAAATTTACAACCAAATTCTTTCCACCAGCTCGAGTATCCAAACTCAAGCATGACATAACTACCTTCCAACAATTCAAATTGGAGAGCTTTCATGAGGCTTGGGAGAGGTTTAAATGCTTCGAAAATGCCCAAATCATGGAATCACAATGGGACAACAAGTAAATTATTTTTATGCCGGGTTGACTCTTTCTTGTCGTTTAAATGTAGATTTATCTTCTAATGGCTCAATTAAGAAGAAGAGAACTCGGGAAGCATATGTTCTATTTGAGGTCATGAGTGAGCAAAGTGATATGTGGCCAGATAGGGGTTCACAAAGAGGAGTTGGTGGAGTTCGAGATGGTGAAGCCTTTTCAACAGTTATAGCAAAGATTGAGTCCCTAGAAAAGAAGGTAGAAGGACTTTCTACATCTACCTCTAGCTCTCATTCCGCTCATATGATACAATCTACACCTATTTGTGATATTTGTGGATCAAATCACCCAAATCCGACTTACCCATTAATAGGTAGTAGTTTGGCTTCCACCGAGCAAGTGGCATATGCTCAAAACTTCCAACGCCAATGGTATAATCCTTACTCTCAAACTGATAACTCTGGTTGGCGAAATCATCCAAACTTCTCTTATGGGAACAATCACAATGAGCTAAACTCGATGCTACAAGAGAAGAAAGAAGAATGGGAAGATGCCATTGCTAAGTTGGCAAACCATCAATTACAATATCAAGAACGCAATGATGTCTCGTTAAAAAAATTGGAGCGTCAAGTGGGTCAAATAGCCAAGCTTCTCTCCGAAAGGCAACAAGGAGCATTACCTAGCAATACCAAAACAAATCCAAGAGAGAATGTGCAAGCTATTACTACTAGAAGTGGGGTGCAATTACCTGAAATTACGGTAACACGAGTAATGGTTCAATCCGACAAAGCACCCATGGAGGAAGAAGTACTTGTTCAAGAGCCTAGTGTTAGTGTTGAGATAGTCAAGGAAAGTGAACCGGAACCATCAACATCAAAGGCTCCAACACCGGTTAAAGCATATGTACCCCCCTATTCCATTTCCACAAAGACTTCAAAAGGATAAGCTCGATGCTCAATTCGGTAAATTTTGAAAGTGTTCAAGAAGCTACACATCAACATCCCATTTGTCAATGTCTTAGCTCAAATGCCAAATTATGCCAAGTTCATGAAGGATATTCTTTCCAACAAAAGAAAACTTGAAGAGTATGAGACAGTGATGCTAACGGAGGAGTGTAGTGCTATTTTGCAAAACAAATTGCTTCCAAAAATTAAAGATCCAGGGAGTTTTACTATTTCATGCACTATTGGTGATTTAAACTTTAGTAAAGCTTTATGTGATCTTGGTGCTAGCATTAATTTGATACCTTTGTCAATTTTCAGGAAATTGGGCTTGGGAGAGGCCAAGGCAACCATAGTGTCCTTGCAATTGCCCGATAGATCGATCAAGTATCCAAGGGATGTCATTGAGGATGTCCTAGTCAAAGTGGACAAGTTTATCTTCTCGGTCGATTTTATAATTCTTGATATGGATAAGGATCATGACATCCCTATTATCTTGGGATGGCCATTTCTTCCTACTGGTTGAGCTTTGATTGACGTGCAAGAGGGGCAACTCATCTTAAGGGTTCAAGACTAACAAGTTACATTATCTTGAAGGCCATCAAGTATCCATCGGAATTCGATTCATGTCTCCGAGTGGATGTTGTTGATCATATGGTGGCTGATTCTCTTTATGGGCTTTTTAAGGATCATCTTGAAACATGTCTTGCACTTTCTTCAACTATCAAGGATGGGGATCTTGAAGTTGAGCACGTGGCTCATTATTTGGGCACTACATCGTCTTGTTTGTACAAGAGAGCACCATACTTTGAGGATTTGAAAAAGAACTCTTCACCGCCACTACTATCTCTTCAACGAGCACCTACACTTGAATTAAAGCCTCTTCCATCTCATTTGAGGTATGTCTATTTGAAAGATACATCTACACTTCTAGTTATCATTTCCAATTCCTTAAATAAGTTGGAGGAAGAGAAGTTACTTCAGGTGTTGAGGGAACACAAGGAGGCCATCGCTTGGACTATTACAGATATTCGGAGGAATTAACCCTTCATTGTGCATGTACAAAATCCTTATGGATGATGATTTTAAATCATCAGTGGAGTATCAAAGGAGGTTAAATCCGAACATGAAAGAAGTAGTGAGGGTTGAAGTGGTACAGTGGCTTAATGCGGGCATTATTTATCCAATTTCAGATAGTACATAGGTGAGCCATGTTCAAGTGGTACCATAAAAAGGAGGTGTAACTGTAGTTGAAAATGAGAACAACGAACTTATACCTACAAGACCCGTAACCAGTTGGAGAGTATGCATTGAGTACCGCAAGCTCAATAATGTTACTAGAAAGGACCACTTCCCTCTTCCTTTCATTGATCAAATGCTTGAACGATTAGCAGGGTATTTTCACTATTGCTTTTTGGATGGGTATTCGAGCTATAATCAAATTCCAATAGCTCCGGAGGATCAAGAAAAAACTACTTTTACTTGACCATATAGTACATTTGCATATAGAATGATGCATTTTAGTCTTTGTAATGCACCCGCCACTTTCCAAAGGTGCATGATGGCTATCTTGTCTGACATGGTGGAGAAATGTATTGAGATTATTATGGAAGATATCAAGTGTTTTGGACCTCGGTTGATGGATGCTT
>CAIGRB010039125.1:4324-27978 GCA_903798255.1 Fraxinus quadrangulata
TTAAAAAAAAAAAAAAAAACTTGCTTTCCCACGAGAATTGCATGCAAATTTAAGGACAAATTACTTGAATTAATCTAAGTGTACAATATTCATTGACAACACATGGTTGATGTGTCGTCAAAATTCTAGTATGTAATGTAGAAAATATTTTTTTAAAATGAATGGTTATGATAATGTCAAATAAGATATCGTCAATCAATATTGTATATGTAGCATAATTTAAATTACTTTACGAGAGAAGGCGAGGCTGAATCACAATCGATCTAATCTAAGTTTGGACAGTCACTTCACCATTCACTATACTTCCTCTCTCTCTCCTCATTTACGAAGTATGTTGGGTTAAAATACTATCCCCTACTTTATGATCTACTTCTCTCAAATAACTTCTTATTTCAATTATATTTACAATACTTACATTTAAAAGAAATTCTTATGTTACTATCTAATTAAGTAATTTACTTATTTTCAAATAAATAAAAAGATTATTGAATTAAAATTTACTTATATATATATATATATATATATATANGCTTTATTTTCAATAAATTTGAAGTCAAGTGCACGCTTTATGATATCTATTGCAATACTCACATGTATCATTCATGCATCAATTTCGCGAGTGTCTTGAAAACGACAAGCAATAATCTTAGCCAGACGCGGCCGATTAGTGGAATTTTGAGTTGATTAGAAAACAATTAATACGTGGATAATTTGGCCAGTGACTAAATAATTGATTCAGCATAATGGATTGATTATCTAGCAAGAAGTTAGGCCACAATATTCCACAAACACGTACATACTTAAAAAGAAGATGACAAATCAGCAACCCATTTAACATTTCAAGAACTCCACAGGGAACAAATGTCCCTTCCAACATAGTAGAATTTTGATGGAGAAGAAGAACGTTTTAAGTAATTTTTTAAGAAAGAAGCAGCTTGCACAATAACAGGAGTCCATCTTGCAACCCAAACAAGCTTTGATCTAAAACCTAGAATGTGTTCAGCAAATAAAGAATCCTTACCCGACATTGTCGAACACAACACTTTATTTCCTTCTCATGTTACATCTCAACAACATATCACTCTGATAAATGATTTAATATGGTGCCTACTTTTGTCTACATATTGGGATGAAAGAGATATTCATCATTCCAAATGTGAATACCTCCGAATTTAACCATAAATTGGATTTTGCTTCATTACCAAAATCAGAATAAGAGTCTGACATTCTTTGAATTAGATTCAGAATGAATTAGAACTAGAATCTGCATTTGACCGTTTTACTCCTGATTTAAAAAAAAAAAAGCCAATTATGTCAGCCCCAACTCCCAAGCAGATTTGGCTAAATCGTTTCCTCCAAAAACTTCACATTTCTTGACATTGAAGAGGATTTAACCTTCTTTCTTCATTTTTCTGTCCCTCTCCTCCCAGTTGCACAAGACCACCACCACGCCACTGAAGCAAAACCCATTTTTGTACCACGCTCACAACTTGCATTTCCATCTCACGACTCACAACCAAAAAATTCAAGTGAGACGCAATCACACAATCAACAAAAGCAGCAGGGTAACTTTTCTTCTTCCTACCATCCCTTGTGGACCAAACCAACAAGGAGGCCAGAATAACAACTCTTATCGCTTGGATCTCCATCCTGCCACCACTCAGTTGAGCAGCCATCAACCTAGAACTCCAAAACATAAGTCAGGAAAATAACAATTTCCATGTGTTTCCTAAAAACCAATCCACAACAAATTAACTCCAAAATCGTAAACTACCCACTAACTTTGGAAAGATAAATGATTGTAAGGAGATTCCATCAAATAGATATAGAATAAAGACAAGAACAGGAGTAAATGAGCTTTGCTCAAGTACAACCATTTTTTGCTGAATAAAAGATGGCAAAAGGTGACGATGACTATATCTCAGAATTTGGAAATTGCAGTACTTTCGGGTGGTGGGAGTGGTTTAAGTGGAGAGAGGTCTCTTGGCAGATGACAATGACTATGGTAAAGGAAACCTGGCTATGATGCGAACTTTTAATGGAGAATGTGGTGGATGATAGTAGCATGTTTGAAAAAAGGTGATTGTTGCAGATGTCTGATTCATCACCATCGGACGATTGAAACCCCTGAACATCAATCTGAAAATTGGTCTTCCCAAACAGATAATAAAGCTTCTTCAATGAGACCTGATCTTCTGCTAATAGACATCTGAAGTCCTTTATTTATCAACTGTCTGATGTGTTCTCTTCAATCAGAAGTACATCTAGCTCTATCCAAAAGCCACTTACGACATCCGATTGAATCTTTCAATTGTCCGAACTTCTTTCATCTTACCTTGGAAGTTTGGTTGGCATTTTTCAGTCATGTGATCTTATTTAAATATTACTTGAGCATCTTACCTTGTGTAATCTCAAAATTTTATCAATTATCTTTTGTCCATAACATATTGCACAAAGTAGCATGTGCATTACAAATCAATTAAACTCATATAAGTAATATTTTCATGTGTTCGTTATGATCAAAATTCACGGTCTTTTATTAATCTACCATGTTCATTTGACGAAAAACTCTTGAAATGCAACACAGAAAGCCACATTATAAGAGAAAAAATTGATCTTCCATGTCTCAATGGCAAGCAAATACTACAATACAATCGAAGTGCTTATCAAAGAATAGTTAAGAGGAAGTATTTTGTGGAACTTTTAGAGGGTGAATGAGCTCAAGATCTCATATCTTTTCTCTGCACAATCAGCAGAGCCCAAAAGACGTTAAACAAGCCACTTGGTTAAATAACACAAAATAATGCCACTTACTAAGACCTCGAGTTATCATGGAATATCCAGTTCATTATATGCCCTTGAAACTAATATGACATCTAAATATTTTCAGCAAGCAGAATACTCAAATATCTAATTTCCGATAGCGGTTTCTATTACATTACCATCTTTGCTTCCAATTATCAGCTCCACACTAATTAGAACCCAAAAGAATTATAGCTTGCTGCATTACATTAGTCCTTTCTATTAACACGTGGACAGTTGATGTGGAGACATCAAATGGTGCCTAGAGTTTGGAAAAAGAAAATTTCCCCACCATGAGCATTTATAGAAATCCCAGACTCCACAAAGAAAACTTCACAATGTCAATTCAGTAATCTAAGCAAATGTAATTTCATATTTCACCACCGAATGCAAAATTCTCTTGAAAACTTAAGTTCCGAAGATGTAAACATATCCACCATATTCCTAGATCATACTCTGATGAGGTGCCGATGCCATCAAGGAATACTCTTATGAAAGTGTTGCATCGACACTATTTCACCAAACTATTAAACCGTTGATCTTAAACTGCAAAGTTAATCAGCTTAACCAGTGTGGCCGGGCATAATTTCAAGACTAAGCAACTCAACGATATTAAACACTTTCTTCCTTGTGTCCGCGATCTAGGCATAACAGAGATAATATAATAATGTATTCGAGTAACCACAATCATCTTCAGTAAAAACATAAGCATTAAACAACAGAGATATCAAAGAAATATCCTGTATTATTAAAACTAAGAACACGTACAGAACTCAACGTTAAAGTCAAAAGCATAAGAAATTTCAAATTTAACTGATGGAGGAAGAAGTAAACATCTTTGAGGAAGCCCAAAACCGACTGACCTCTGCTAGATTGAAGAAATAAAGGGACTACTACTATTAACCCCTCTTTGCCGATTCTCTTCAATACTTTTGCAATTAAATCCACACCCGCATCGTGGGCTTTCGTAGAAATTGTTGATCCCAAATTCAGCAGATAAAATTCCCACGGAGAACTCAAGTTTATCCCCATTCCTCTTGACCTCACCGATGTCGAGCCAAAGAAAAAGGACTTTAACACTGACCCCAGAAAGGCTGGTAAGCTTGTCTTTAGAGATGTACCCACTGATTTTCGACTTGTACCTCAATTGATACGAACCTTCAATTGAGAAACTGCACGAACTATTGAAATACGCATTGAATTTGCCGTTGGCTCTATTTATTTCATAGTGGGTCACGCCCACTGGAAGGATGCCCGCCGGGAAGTCGTAAGCCTGAAGAACATCGTAGGCCGTCAGAGGAGGGGTTCCGCCGTCGTCTGCAGTTGCAATTAGCGGTGGTGCGGTAGCGAGAAAAAGGGAGATAAAAATGCAGATTCGCTGCGTCGTTGACATATTGTTGTTTCGACACCGAATGTGAGAATTTTCGTGGGTCGAAGAAAGGGAATTGGGAAAGACAGCGATTTTGTGAGTATTAATAATTTTCTTGAATGAACCGAACACAGGCCAATTGGATGATACATATGAATCCATTTTCTTCGGCAAAATGCCCGAATTTGGTGTATTTTCTTGAATTTAGTGACCAAATCGATTATTCCAACGAAATTTTGCTCATAAATGATCAAGTAGTTTTGTACTGCTTTGAATAGTTACTTGCCATAAAATAAAATAAAATGCCAAATGATTTTAGAGAAAAAGTCGAGTTGAGAAAACAGAAATTATCAAATACAAAGATTCTTAAAATATATTAAGAATTTCTAAGTACTATTTTTTCGTGTATATTCATTATTGATTTTGTGCCCTTAGACCCTCTTTGATAACTTTTATTTTAAAATTCTTTAATTGTCGTACTTATTTTCAATTGTATATTTACACAATAAAATATTTTACACGTATTCGAAATTTTTCTACACTTTTTAATTAATCATTATTCAAAAAATTACTATTCAAAACTCAATTGTTTTTCAAAATAATTACCATCAAATAGGGACTTATTGGCCGTAGATGATTTATTTCTAAAAACAAACTACCTTATTCAAATATAGGAAATTATACTCCACTTCTTCGCGTTTAAATTATCCGTGGAACCCTAACTTGATATATTGAAATTTATCTATTTAGCCCTAGTTTGACAATCATTAAATGGAAAAAAAAATCATGTTTTGAAGAGTAATATTTAAGAGTGTGTATAATTTATAAAGTAGAAAAAAAATTGAATTTTTATGTAGCATATTTTATTACGTGAATGTATGATTAAAAAGTACGTAAAAGAAAAAAGTTTGAAAAAAAAAATTGCCAAATAAAGGCTTAATTTAGAGAACATGTTACAGGCACAAAAAAATTTCATACAAGTCACACAGGCATGACATATTATCACTGAAAGATGATAAAAAAACATAAATAAATAAATAAATGGAGAAGTAGCCACACAGGTGTTGCCTATCAATTTTATTTTTCCTTGTAATTCTTGTTCTCGTAGACTTCACCTACCAATGGAAAGGGACAAAAAGGCCAGAAAGGTTGAGTCTTGCTATAAGCATATAGCAAACAATATAAGAATTTACATAATGATCAAATAGCGGCCTCATATTGGATAGATGCCTGGGCATCCCACATACCAGCAAGCATCTACTATTCAACAGGGGCAACAATAGTTAGTAGGCCTTTTTTGAATTTTGCTATTAACACATAGCAATACACATAATTTTTCACATAATGATCAAATGACGGCTCTCTATTGGGTGGGCGCACCTATTAACAATTGTTGCCCCTATTGAACAACAGATGCTTGCTGGTAGGTATGATGCTTCGATCGCATTCCAAAAGAAGTGCTCGAGAAAAGCATTACAATTTTTAAGAATTGAGACAGGAAAAATTCATGGTGGATTAAAATTAGAATTTTAGTAAATTTTAATAAAAATTGATTGAAAAATTGTAGATTTGATGAAATAAGTAATTAAAATTAATTGTCAACTTTAATTTAGATTAAGCTCTTGTTTGAGCCACATTATTTTTTTTATTCTCTTTATTCTACTCATTTTCAACCACATATTTTTCAGTAAAATAATATTTTCGATCACATATTTTCAACCACATATTTTTCAGTAAAATAATATTTTCGATCACATCAATAATTTTTCCTTCTTTTTCAACCACACATTCTCCATCAATCTACTATTACAAAATACATTTTTCCAAAATAATATGACTCAAACAAACCCTTATTATTTCTTTTTTTCTCGTATTTCATATGCATGTTTAAGTCCATGTTTGAGTCACATTATTATTTTCATTCTCATTCTTCTACTAATTTTCAATTTTACGTTCTTCAATAAAATAATATTTTCCATCACATTAATAATTTTTCCTTTTTTTTCAACTACACATTCTTCATCAATCTACTATTCTAAAATACATTATTCTAAAATAATGTAGCTCAAACACACCCTAAAATTTAAATTTAAATTTTTATCAAACAATGACTAAAATTATTAATTCATTTGATTTTACTAAATATTTTGATTTTACTAAATAATTTATTGATTAATCACAATATACTTTAAATGCTCAGCGGAAAATTAGAGATAAAATCCCAATGATTATTTAGGAAAAACAACCACCTACACATAGTAACATGAAGTCTCATGCGACGATAAATTCTTTAAAACTCATTTTCAATTATAGATAATATAATTTTGTATATGACTCCATAACTTTTTTCTACTTTTTAATCACAATTCTCAAATTAATCAAATTTTCGCAAATCCAATTCTTAAAAGATCTACATCAAACATGAATTTTAAATTACTTATTTTAAAAATAATTCTTTAATTTTTTACAAAAAGAAATTTCTCATTCATTTTCAACTACACAATCTTACAGAATCCACGTTACATAAGATGTACTTCAATGAAATCAGTCTCGATTGTGCCTAAAAAATTCTTCTAATTTTTGCCAAACGGGAATTAAAATGAATAAGTTAATTATTATCAACTTGCCTATTAAACTATGCATTAATTTAGAGCTTACTCATTTGCTTGCATCCTTCATACTTCCTTAAGACATAAATACTAAAGTACGATGTAGTAAAATCGAGTACACACGAAAATAATACATAAAATATTTATTCATACAATAGCATACTAAACGTACTTCATATACACATAACTAGACTGACGGACAAATCGAACAGTATTAAGAAGAAAAATAAAACCTTCACACCGTCGAAGTCCATCTAATTCCACGTACTAAACACGCCCTTACCAAAACACTTACATCTGATTCAAAGAAGAGAACACAAGTCTCTTGAAGCTAAACTCCATAGCCTTCTCCTTTTCCCCTTCAAATCCATTCCCATTCGCACAGTCCAATCCACAACCACACTGTGGGATCTCCACAAAATTATCAATCGGGAAATCAGCAGAAACGATACCAACTGAGAATTCCAATTCATCGCCATCTCGAGTAACCTCCACAATATTCAGCCAAAAGAACAGTACTTTCACTTGAATCCCATTCAGATCCGTAATCTTGTCCTTCGATATAGTCCCTGTGATTTTCGTCTTGTACTTCAGATTGTAACCATCAATAGTGAAACTGCAAGTTTCGTTCAAGTAAACAGTGAATTTTCCGGTGGAAGTGTCCAGTTCATAGCTGGTTACTCCTTTTGGAAGAAGACCCGCCGGAAAGTCATACTTCTGTAAAGCCTCGTACACTGTCAGCGAGTCGTCGGCGCCGATTGCCGGAGAGAAAAAGGTCAGGGATATGATGAGGAGGAGGCATGTGATTATTGGTATAGACATGGGAGTTACTGGTTAAGGATAAGGTATAGGCGTATAGCAGTGGAGTTGAGTACACCCGTAAAGAGTTTTGGTTGTTTGAGTATTTAAAAGTAGAATGGTGTAGGATGTATGTGGTAGGTAGTTCAAGTTGTATGTCGAGAAATTTCCAACCGACTTCGATTTAAACGAGGCTTAAATTGGTCGGGCTAATTGATAAAATTTAGTTCATGTTTGGTAAAAATTAAAATTAAAACTATAAATTAAATTAAAATTATAAATTAATTTTAATAAAACATTTTAATGGAACTCATAAATTCACAATCTTACATTTCATCAATTTTTATTAAAATATATTAAAATTCTAATTTTACTCCTCCACCAAATAGTGATTTAATTTTTAATATGATATATGTCGAGTTACTATTTGGTCTAGTTCAATATTTTAGTCAACATGCGATGCAATATGCACTAAGGACAAGGACAATGTATTTCGTGGATTGATATCTAGATGATACTCGAGTTAAAAGATTTCCACTTTACATATGTTTAATAAATAAATAGAAATTTATATTGGAAAGTAAATATATATTTTGATGAAAAAAATTCGTTTAACTGAGTTTCTGAATTTTGATGGAGTTCTACATGGTGTCTATTTTTCTGCCACGCAAGTTTGATGAAGTTCACCATGTCAACTCGTATTTAAGAGGAATTTTTCAAACATGATCTAATTTACTTTTGTGACAATTTTTAAAGCAATTCACAGTTGCGTCGAGAGATTATAAGCCCCGGTTTGTCAATTATTATTTTAAAATTTTTTTTTATGTACTCATTTTTAACCACACATTCACACAACAAAATATTATACGTAAACTAAATTTTTTTCATATATTTTTTTAAAATTACTATTCATTTATTATTATTTTTTTGGAAATAATGAGCTATCAAATAGGGGCAGATCGTTCTAGCAGGAGACTTTCATATTTTGTTTTATATTAAATTTTGAATTAAAAAAAATCTAAATTTATAAAGGATAAATTGGTGTAGATGTGGCAGTTGGATGGGTTGGAATTTTCACACTCTTTTTAAACACGCAAGTTTACCATGGATATTTCTGCCACGTTTTGCAGGTAGGAGTGTTAGAATTTTTCAACCCACGTACATCATGAAAAATATAAAGTTACTTTTCAATAACTTTAAACTTTTTTTTGAACATTTTAAGCTTCGCCAAACACCTTTTGATCCCAATATGAGTATCAATTTTAGTGAAAAATAGACAGACACAAAAAAGACTCGGTGCCTGTTCGAGCCCTATTTTTTGGTTAACAATGCATTTTAAAATAGTAAATTGATAAAAAATGTATAATTAAAAAATAAAAAAAATTTTGAATTTACGTGTAATATTATTTTACTGAAGAATGTGTTATTGAAAAGAAGAGAAAAAAATATATTTTGAAAATAACGGAAATCAAACGAGGGTTCAAATTAAATCATATGGAAAGAGTTAACTTTTACATATAGAAGACAATTAAGCATAATTCATATTTCAAAAAAAAAAAAAAAAGTTACTCATAATCTTATTTTTCAATCTAGTTCAACCAAATGTTCATTTTAACTAAATATTTATTATAATTACTACCAATTTATTATCCACACATTTCATATGATGCATTATCATTTTTTCCTAAGAATTAATTAATAATTTTAAATGAACGTGATTTTTGATATTGACATGTAAGCCCACGCATGCTCTTGCGTAAGCAATTAAAAATGCTACTCCAAGTATTTATATTTTATGAAAAATATATGGGAATATTCCCCAGAATATTCGTATAATCGGTTTATGTTTTGGAAAATTACCCACGCGTTGTAATTTTATCCAAGAAGAAATTAATCGTGGAAGATATGTGAGAGCATAACGAGTAGGCATTGGGCCCAAACCGTCGATTCTGGCATGACCCAACTTTAGTGTCAAGCTTGCCCAATGCTCAGCCCGTGCCTAGAGGTGAGCGGTGACACATTTACATGTGGAAATTACACTTGCACATAATTTTTAATCTTTTAATTCAAAAATCAGATTAAAGATTTTTTTATTTCAAAAATTAAGTGATAATTCAACTTTTTAATATTATTATTAAAATTAAGTTAATCTACATACCTACCCCCAATTCAATTCGCTCCTAAACACACACACGCGCGCGCGCGAAAGACCACCTTAATGATGATCATAGCGGTGTGAATTCCGTTGCATAGCGGCGATGGTTTTGGGGGTGATTTTTAGGGTGGTTTATTCCTCCTCCGATCTGAAAATATGATCTAAAAATTTGTGACTAATAAATAATGTAACCTAAAAATACAAAATTACAATTGAATTTGTAATTGTGACTCATAATTTGTTAAATTGTGATCAATTAATTTGATAATTTATAATTGTGAAATAAGTTGACCTATAAAATCTATGATTTGTAATTGAAAAATAATATATAACCAATTAGTTTGAATGTGATCGATAAATAAGTTATAACCTATAAAATTTGTAATTTATTATTGTGCCGTCTTGTAATTATAATAAGTACGTAATTGTGATAATAAACTGTATAATATTGTGATCTTAATAAATTTAATTATGACCTGATTTTTGAAATTTTAAAACAATTTTTGAAATTATAACTTTCAAGGGAAAAACCACTTGTACACTAAAAGCGTACATCATCTTTGACATTACCTAAGTTGCAAGATTTGATTGGTACCAAGTGACACCGTAAAAAATGATGTAAAACATGACGTATATATAACATGATTGAACTTTCAAACACCTTATACATGTATGGTTCCTTTCAAAGTCTCTACTTAAGAGCACAATTTCTTGAGCCTAATTGGAATACGGGCAGTTCAACCCACTTTGACATTGGCTTGCACCACTCAGCTCGCCGTGGTGGGCTTCAAACTATAGCCTGTTGCCCCCATGGGAAAGAAGACCCACTTGGAAGTCATAATACTGAAGGTTTGTCCCTGCCAGAAACATACGGCTCAAGCACAGAGAACACAGAGGCAAATAACTAATAGTTAGCCAATCCATGGTCTTGGGGTGAGAAAAATAAGAAATAAAAAAAGGAACCTCTTTATGAGTTTTAACAAAATTATAGCTCTTTTTTAAAAATATTAATAATAAGATCGAAAGGATTCAGGCCCCTTTGTATCTTATTATTCCAAAATATTGTTTACTGCAGTTAGATTCTTCACCACATATTCACCTAATAAAATATTCTACACACAAATCAATAAAGTTACTTTAAATTTCAACCACACATTCTTCAAAAAATACTATTCATTACTCTATTTCTTCTACAATAATGGGAGACAAATACACACTCAATATAAAAAGACAGTGATGACTTGAAAGTACATGTATTTCTTTTTTTTTTTTATCGATAAATATGAAATATATAGATCAAAACTAATATACAAGTACACCAGCATACCCATCAAACAAAGGTCAAGTGACGTATACCAGTACTCCGACATACCCGGGCTAACAAAATGAAAAGACGTAAAAATGATAAGATCTAAGGATTCAAGTGAATCAAAACATGCGGATACAAAGAAAACATAACTTTGTATACGTGTGTTTTGATCAGTCTTACAATACTATCCAAGAATGGTCTAAGATCTTCAAAAATCTTTTTATTCTTCATCGTTCATACGTGGTAAATGGTGCTAGCAAGTACCATTCTCTTTGTTTTACTATGCCAAAATGTCACACGAGTATCCTTTTTAATCCATTTCAATGCACTAGATAACACAGACATAGATCTTCTAATACCAAGCCACTGTCGGATGCGCCCCCACAAGGTCGAAGTGAACGAACATTCAAAGAACAAGAGTTGGCCTATTTCCGCTGTTTGTTAACAAAGAACACAATTTCGGTCAATATCCAAATGTTGCAAAATATCTTTGGTGAGAAGTTTGGATTGAGCACTTAACCAAAGCAAAAATGAGTGTTTCGGTGTAATGCAAGGTTTCCAAGCATCAGCAGCCCAGATCTTCGTAGTTCCTATTAGCCGAAAGTAAGCATATGCATTAGATGTGCAAAAATTATCCCCCGCACTCCAGGCCTAAGTCTGGCAGCAGTTGCATGAACGGCAGCACAAGTTTGTCCCAGTGTGTCTACCTAAACAGTCATAGCAGGCTGTCCGCGTGCGCCCTTGAATTCCAACAATTTTTGAAGGAGCTGCTAGTCATCTTTCCTTAGCAAGACTTCCCAAATGCCAGCCCCTTTTAGATAAATCTGATTTACCCAATGTATCCAAATGGTGTCCTTTTGGTGAATGTTGATTTTGTAAGTAATGTTGAATTCCAACTATTCATATCCCTAAAACCAAGGCCACTTTCGTTTTTCGGTAGGTAAATATCCCTCCAAGCTATCAATGGCTTCTTAGATCCCTAAAGGTAATTACGTTATAGGCTAATGATTCTTGAGGTGATAATTGTCGGGATAGGAAAAATAGAAAGTCAAAAACATTCAAGTCTTTGGAGCACCGCCCTTATTAATTCCGCCCTTCTCGCATAAACAAAGAGGAGCAAGTCCAATCACCAATATAAGCTGCAATTTTGTCTAAAAAGGGGCATACCAACTGACTTTAAGCTTCTCGAATGCTAGTTGAATACCCAAATATAGAAATGGCATAGTACCCTTCGTGATGTTAGTGAACTTTTGGATTTCTTTAAATTCTTGCCTATGAATTCTAGTTGTAAACAAGTCGGATTTTAAGGTATTCATCCTTAAACCCGACGTATTACTGAAGTTGGATAAGCAATCCATTGAGATTTGAACCGATGTTAATCTCCCCTTGCAAAGAGCATCAAATCATCCGCGATTGCTAAATAAGTAATCTTTAAGGGGCTACATTTAGGGTGATAGTTGAATTCACTATCGTTGGAGGCTGCCTTAATTATTCTTGAAAAATATTCAAGACATAAAATAAACAAGAAGGGTGAAAGAGGGTCACCTTGTTAGAAACATTTCCTTCCCTTAAAAGAACCCATGTATGCTCCCATTCAGAGCAACGGAGTATGTTGGTGTAGTAACACATTTCCTGACCCATTCAACAAATCTTGTAGGAAAACACAACCCCTCAAGTACCTCTTTACGGAAACCCCAACTATTCGAGTCATAAGCCTTCCTTAAATCGATCTTAAGAAGGCATTTAGGAGCAACTCTCTTTCTATTATATTGTCTCAATAGTTCTTGGGTTAGATGGATTTTCTTCGTCATACTCCTTTCCTCAACAAAAGCGGCTTGCAATTGATCAACAATGCTCCCCAAAATAGGCATCAATCTAGAAGCAAGGATCTTAACTATTACCAAGTAGAACACGTTGCAACAAGAGATAGGCCTATAATAACCTCGGTACCAAAACAATGATCGTGTGATTGATTTGTATAGGGAGAGACCTTGATGAGAAGAATTATTTGATAGCCCCTACAAAATCACCTTCAACAATCCCCCATACTTTCTTAAAAAAACACGATGTGTAATCATCCAACCCGGAAGATCTAATACTAAAAAGTGTTTCCTTAATTTCATGACTAGAAATGTCTCAAGTAAGGGAGTTACCTTGTTCCAACGACACCAAAGGCCCACCCCTAAAAATTCTCGACTCAATTGAGTTGTCCGAATAGCTCGTTTCAAGCAACTTGATGCAAAAAAGAACAAATTCCTAAGCAACCTGACTTTGTGAAGTGGTGTAAATCATATCCTCCTTAAGTACGGTAATAATAAAGTTCCTTCTAGTGTTCATCTTCACCACCGAATGAAAAAATCTTCTACACTTGTCACTATTCTTTAGGAAATTACATTTTACTTATTGATAATTAAAGCTCTGTTCCGCTTCGCATAACCCTATGACTATTTTCCTCAATTGTGCCACCATAAATTGGTATTGTGTGTTAGCGGGCTGATTATGAAACTTATGTTGGGCAACCTCCAACTCTCTCTTAACACTATTTTCTCTTGCAGAAATATGTCCAAAGTGCTTGGCACTAAGCTCATTCAATGCTTCTTTCAAATTAAGCAATTTCTTACAAAGCAAAAATTGTTTTTCCCCACGATGTAAATATTTCAACATGCTTGTACAAACCCATGGAAATTCTCATGATAAGTCCACATGTTAAAAAAAAATCTAAACGGCTTCCTTGTTGTCTCTCCTCGTTCAAAAAATGATATAATACAAAGAGAGGTAAGAAAAGCATCTAGAAGACAAAAATTCAGCAAGGCCATATGCACCATTTTGCACCCAAACATCATTCACCATTGCTCTATCCAATTTGCTTCAAATCGAATTATTAATCCATGTGTAAAAACACCCAATAAATCGTACATCCACAAGACTAACATGTAAGCAATAATTAGCAAAATCTTTGATTTCATACGGGGTAGCCTCCACTCCATTGCTCTTTTCATAATTTTTAAGTACATTGTTGAAATCCCCTAGAATTATCCAAGGCAATGAAACATTAGAGCTAAAATCCATAATGTTATTCCAAAGTGGCCTCCGGCTAACAAGTGTATGGAAAACATAAATGAAACTAAGATGAAAGGTGTAGGAGGTTACATTACAAGTAGCAATACAATGGATGACTTGTGGTGAAGTTTCCAACACTTTCAATTTGACTTGAAGTGTAGTCTCCAACACTTCCAATTTGACTTTCAAAGGATTTCACAAAATCAAAATCTGCTCGGCATGATGAATGAGAAAATTGTTCACTTGCAACAATCCATTGACTTTATTTCACATAACTCGATCTAACTTTGGTTCCCCAAGTTTAGTCTCCAATATACCCATTACATCAATATTGTGTCGCTCGATGAAGTTTCAAACCCTATTTTGTTTTAGGCACAGGTTCAAACCTCTAATATTCCAAGAGGCGATCTTTATGATGATGAAGAAAGAGAAATTCCCTTTTTCTTATCTATAGTGACCACGACTTTTCTTTGTACCTCAAGCTTACCTTTCAACTTTTCACTGCTAGTTGCCTTAGAGGTTGTCCCTCGCAAGTTTGAAGTATAATTTGCCCATAGTTTGTCCCCTCAGTGGATAGGGCATCATTCTAGTCTACCTGCTGCCCCTGTTGGATGTCAATCTGTTCAACTTGCTATTTGTTGAACTCATCATATCATTTGGAGTAAGTTAGGTTTCGAATGAAATCAAGACCTTTGTTAATTGTTACTTACATGTTGGTCTTACGGATGTACAGTCCATTAGTCCATTAGATGTCTTTACTCATGAACTAATAATTCGGTTTGGAACAAAATAGATAGAGCAATGGTGAATGATGTTTGAATGCAAAAGGGTAAATATGGCCTTGTTAAATTTTTGCTTTCGGGATACTTTTCCATTCACTCTCCTTGTATTGTATCAATTTTTGACTGAGGAGAGAGCACAAGGATGCCATTTAGATTTTTTAGACTTTTCATGAGAATTTCCATGAACTTGTACAAGCATGCTGGAATATTGATATCTTGGGGACAAAACAATGTACATTGTAAGAAGTTGTATAATTTGAAAGGAGCATTAAAAGAACTTAATGTCAAGCACATTGGACACATTTCTACGAGAGCACATAATGCAACGAGAGAGTTGAAGGTTGCTTAACATAAGTATCATGATCAGCCCGCTAACACAAAATACCAATTTATGGTAGTATAATTGAGGAAGAAAGCAATGAGAATGTGAAACGGAACGAATCTTTTATTATCAACAAGTAAAATGTAATTTCTTAAAGAATTGTGATAAGTGTACAAAATTCTTTCATTCGATGATGAAGAGGAACACTCGAAGGAACTTTATTGCTACCGTTCTTAAGGAGGATGTGATATACACCACGTCACAAAGTCAGATTGCTCAGGAATTTATTCTCTTTTACAACAAATTGCTTGGAACGAGCTGCCTGGTCCAGCCCATTGAGCCGGACATTTTGAGGGGTGGGCCTTTGGTATCGTTGGAATAAAATAACTCCCTTACTCTGGACATTTCCAGTTATGAAATCAAGGAAGCGCTTTCTAGTATTGAAGATGATAAATCTTTTGAGACAGATGGTTACACATAGTGCTTTTTCAAGAAAGCACGAGGAATTGTTGAAGTTGATTTTGTAGGGGCTACCAAAGAATTCTTCTCATCAAGATCTCTCCTTAAANTATATATATATATATATAACAAGCCCACACATATCCCCATTTTTCTTTTAATTTTAGTTTCATCACATACATCGCACCACGATCTTTTTGGATCGGGCCAAACAAAATTCTGGACACCGTATTCTAAAACATTCTCATAGGTTCTCTTCACCAATCCAAGGTTACACAAATGACGGTATGCCAATATGATCTTAATGAGGCGTGAGACTTTGTATCAGATAGTTGTTGGGCCTACCTATTCGAGAGCATGTATCCTGATGTTATTGTGTAATAAACGCCTCTTCTTAATGATTCTATTTCGACATCACTAGTTGATTTATAGAAAATTAGACAATATACGTCACCATGCTTGACAACAGAAATCTCAACATCAGATCAGGAATCCAAGAGCACTTCTCACGATCATGCTAGCCAGAGGACATTAAAAAGGATAATGGTTCTACACTCGTTCTAGGCATGCTGTGGAAAAGAACATAATCTCAGGTTTCCTCTATCAAAGTCATCGATCTTGCCAGTCTAGGTAATATTTCTTTCCTATATATTTTATTTGCCAAAGACTAGCAAACTTCCTCGATTTTTTCATTCCAATGTGGCAAAAAAGAAAGAGAAAAAACAAGGTCTACATAAGTGAGAATTTTAGGTGAAGCAATAAATTTCAATCAAGCTAACTCAAACTACCAACCGAAAATCTTAAAACGAATACCATTTGTCAAGGGAACCAACTGATGACAATTTAAGCAGAAGGGGACTACTAACTAGTTAACATAGCAAACAGAGAACTTTGCAACTCCCTCGTGCTTCTCATGGCAAATATATGATGGGCCACTTAGCCATGGTGATGATATATTTCTAAGCAATAAGGTGCTATATATTTCATTAACAATAATATCTACCTAACGCTACAGAATACTCTTCAATAAGTAGTACTAAATTATTTCCACAAAAGTAATAGTCAATCTGGTAATAATAATTGGTTGCTTCCATTTGGTTGTAGCACTTAGCATCCTTTTATTAAATTATTTTCCTGATTTCGCATTTCTTCCTCCATGATTGGGGTTATTGCTTTCATTACTACACATTAAAATTTTGTTTCTTTCCATTAAGTAATAACCTTGCCCAGTAATAGTTCTGGCATCTTCATTTTCACAATGCATTTCATAGCTCAATACACAGGATAAATAAGTAGAGAAAATTTAGATCATAAATTGCACATCAAGAGAATCATATAGAAATTAATAATGGAAAAACTAGGCACCAAAATAATATATCTAGAAACCAGTGCTTAAAGCTAAGTCAATCATGAATCAAGTCAATATCTGAGCTACTTAGCCAAACTGTATCGTTGAGATAGAGGTTGGTCAATTACCATATTGAAGCTCCAAAATAATGTAAAAATTACAGAATATGCATCAACATGTCTTTAAAGAATTGCTACAGAAAACATGTGCAAAAAATATGAGATTAATGCAAACGAAAATTGGCAGATAATATTTGTAATGAAAGCCTATTAAGTAATCAATAACTAGAGCAAGAACATAGTACATGGAACATACAGATTTTTAGTGATTTCAGTTCACGTCCTTGAGTCTTTTAATCAATGTATCTAGAGACTTCTTCTTAGGATTTTGCTTAACTCCTCTGGTCCCAAAGGAACCAAACAGCCGGTCGGACTGGTCCCTTAACTTTTCAGAAATGGTCACCACTTTCCGGTAGTCCAGGGCATTATAGCTTCTCTCTCTAATTACTACATTTAAGAAATTCTCAGGATGATTGCTCAAAAGCAAATTAATCATTTGCCTCGACTCAATAAGTGCTGATTTCAGCTGATTTGCATCTGCCTCAGTTAAAAGAGGAGCTTGATTCTCAGCAAATGATTCCAACAGTCGAATATCCACATCAAGCCCCATCACAGCATTCACATTGAACCTTTTAACTGATTCCCCAAGTAAAGCCCCAACAATCATCTCTGATATGTGAGAAAGGACATCTTGCAAAACCCTTCTAAGAACCTGAACCGGCAGAATCTGCTGAGCAGTAGAAACCAATGTTTCCAAGAAGATTATAACTTCATTCACATACTCATTCCCACCCTGCAGAGGTTCATCAGCCATCCAGTTCACATTCTCAATCAATGATAGAAAGCCATCAACCTTTTGCTTTAGTAATCCAGATAGCATCTCTTCAGCCGCATCACGAGCTTTGGTCAGCGGAAACTGCCTCCTGCCTCTTTCTGCCATCCTCAAAGGAATTCCTGAAAGTTGTGCAGCATGCCGAAAGAAGAAATCACAAGCACGCTCAAACACTGCCATATTTGCCGCCATCTGCATAGCCTGAGTAGCACCACTCATAGAACCGTTAATAACTCTCAATAAAGCCCCATCCAAGACCTCAGTCAACAGCCTGTCTAAGTACTTCTTGATTACATCATAAAACTCAAGCTGCCCGCCGTGTGACATGAAACTCACGGAATCCTCAATAAATGATCGAACAATTCTACAACAGTCGGGGACTGTAGACGAAAATGGTGCCACAAATGGAAATGCAGGCATGATATTTGACGTCTGTAATTGAAACGAAAGCACATTCATTGAATACTCATACTCCTTCTTCATATACATCTGCTCAAACTTATCAGCTGCAAGTGCCTCAGCAATCTGCTTACGACAATCAGACAACAGCAATTCATGATACTTGTCTCTATGCTTGCTCAATACATCAAGCAAAGCATCAATGGGGAACCCATATCTACGCATAGTGACACCAAGCAAACTCACATAATCCTTGATCAACAACAAATGATTAGCAGTATGCATCCTAGAAAACTGGTCCTCTAACACTGAACACATTTTACTCACAGCAGTGTCCCACAGATTTTCCACCTCCATTTTCGATATCAACCCTCCTCCGGTCCTGAGAACCCGGTCCTCCACTATAAAAAACCCAGCAATTTGCGCAAAAAAAGTCTGATGCGATTCCAGAAAGGGAGTCATTGAAGATACCTGAAAATCTGAAGTTAATTGAAGCTTTCGGTTTTCAAAATAATACTTCTGGAACCTAGCCTCAAGACCAAGAGTCTGATGAATATGATAAGCCCTGTATAACGGCGTCAAATCAAAGCCATCCTCGCCGGATTCTACCATTCCACTATTTCCATCATCATCTTCTTCAAGAGCATATACGCAGTCTCTTAAGCTGAGTCGGCTCTGCTCCTCGGCTTCGCGCTGCTTGATTCTCAGCTCCTCTTCCCTCTGGCGTGCAGCGGAGGCTTGACCGATGGCTAGCTGACCCAAGTTCCGACTCACTATTCGGATCTCCACCAGCCAATCCCCAAACTCTTTGCTGACCTTCCTCTCTATGTGAGTCCGGATCGCCGGGATCTGCTTCTCCATCATTCTCTTCAAAGTGGACGACGGTGTTTTGTCCAGAAAATCCCTCTCGATCGAGTCCAAACACTTTAAGGCCATATAGAAGTTGCCTTTGCTTAGATGAAAATTCGCTCGCGAGCAAAGTTCCATCAATTGAACACAAATGTTAAGTGAACGTATAGCGAGAGCGATGTTTCTGCATTTACTTCTGGCTTCGACAAACGAATCAAGCGAAGTCAAAAGAGGAACAGCGACGGATTGGAGCTTGGCGTTAGAGTCATAGAGGGATGACTTGAGAGTATCGACGTCGGAGAGAAGAGATCGGAGGTCATCAACAGCCATAATGAAGTCCTGATAGTGGGCACGACAGACGTCTTCAATCTCCGACTCCTTGTATCGACGGAATTGCTCGAGGTGGCGGAGGAGGATCTCCGGCTTGCCGGAGACAAAAGCCTTGCGGATAAAGGGACCAAGGTCCTCGCCGTTGCAGATGGCGGCGGAGAGAAGGAGCTGATCCTGCTTGTCCCCGGTATCACCGTTCTCCATGGCCGCCGGAACCACCTTCCGGCGCATCTTTGTTGAGCTCATGGCTACGATTTTGATTATTTTTTCAGAATATTCAGTATTGGTTTTTGCTTTTCTGACAGTTACCGCTGAAGCAACGGAGGTGATTTAGAGGAGAAAGAGTGTTTGGCTAAAGTCTAAACATAAAAGTGCTTATAAGTAAATAAGCAGGTCCTGAAATAATTATTTTTTTATTAAAAAAATGAAATCAAATAACTAATTTATTTTACATTCTCTCATAGCCTTACCTCGGGGGACTTGTTAAAGGCACATGATTGCACAAGCTAACCTCAACCAGTTAATAGTTATTGTATCATTGGGTCTCGACTCATTAATAAATGCAAAGAGTTATGCTACGTTGCTCGATTGATTCTATTAGAATCATATCAGATTAACACTTGAAAGCATTTCATTGATAATTGGCCAAAATCATTTTACAATCGTCCAATCACAATTTGACAACTCATTTTGACAATCTAACTTTTGCAAAATAATGTGTACACATGGCATAATTATCTCGATCTGAATGGATTTTTACTTATTCAGTCATTAGAGCTAGAATTACCTGATTTTTTAATTCAGAAATTAACAAAAAAGCATTGTAATTGAAAACAGAAGGTAACATTTTATTTACCTTCAAGCTTAGCCAACACATGAGAGTTTTTCTCTTGACTAAAATGCCACTAGGATTAAACGTAATTACTTCTTTTATAAAATGAAATAAGAATAGGAATAGGAATAGGAATAGAATAAGGGTATTTGGGTAACATCATCAGCTGAATTGTGTCTAAAAGGGTTGTTTCGTAATACCTGTCCCAGACCTTATTTATTTTCCCCTTTCATTTTTCCATTCATAAAAGGATTAAAAATAAAAAGTGAAAGAAACTGTTCGTGAAGTATGGTTAGAACTTGATCAGCAAGTAGGTTTAAATGTAATATATTTCAACTCTGTAGGAAATAGATAAGTGCAGTTATGCCTAAGATCAAACAATAAGAAAAAAAAAATTGACTACAAATCCTAATTGAATTTAAAAGTTCGGTTTCCTTGCGAGTTGTGAGATGGTCGAGCTCATGGCTCCATGGCAAAAACGTATTTCACCTAAACATCCTATGTCATAGTGAGATGTCATTTTAGCTATCTTTACCAAAACACTGTGAATGGATGACACGTAAATTTAAAGCACACGACCAAAACTGTGTCACGATGTAAATGCTACCTCAATAACCATTCTTTGCTAATGGGGAAGTGAGCTCGAGCTTAAACGTGCTATAGAAGAAAGATCTTCTTTCAAAGTTAGGAGTAGAAACAAGTCTCAATGCTCATGGGCACTTGAAGCTTAGAAGTCGAAGAATGAGTATGTTATTTGTATATCATTGTGTACATAATGGTGTACAAATAGACAACATGGAAGAGAGAAATATTATAGTAATTGAATTTCTTTTATTTCCTTCCTTTTTTCTGTCTCTCTTCCATATCATTTATTTGTACACCATTATGTACACAATAAAGTAAAGTAGCATTGCTCGTCGAAGAATACCACTGGTAAGAATTGCTACACAATATACCACATTCGTACCGAGAGGAAAAAATCAAACGTCACAATAGAAGTCCAAGCTCACGATTGTTAGAAGGTAGGTGGTCTTCATTCTCAGACAAAAAGTAGAAATGAACTCAGCTCAAGTCCTCAAATGGTTTAAGTGTAACATCAATGTATGAGACAAGTGATGCCTCAACATATATCCTCCACAATGAAAGGCAAATCAAGCCCGACAATTGAGGTACGAGCTTGCAGTCCTTTGAAATGAAGAGATCTTCCATCTTCCTCCTATAATGGAATGAGAGAGTGGGATGAGATTATAATTGGTCGAAATTCGAGAGTCGAAGAACCAGTGGAAAGTTTTACCACGTTGTAAATCCTTTGCTACAAAAGTAAAAAAAAAAAAATGGTCAAGCCCACGATTCTTATAAGTATGAGATCCTCTCTCCATGGTAAGGGAATAGCAAGGCAAATCGCTACCTCATAAGCAAGGTGATTAGAGAATAATTTATGAGGTAAAAGTTACTACAGCTAAATCAACTGATTATCAAACCTAAACAAAGCTTTGTTGATGTCAAAAAATAACGAGGACAATTGTTGTCAACTTAATTAATAGTTTGTAAGAGGTATATTGTTGAAATAGTAAAAGAGAAGAATTTTTTGTATTGATTGAGTAATTTGAAAGTGTGTAAAGAGAGTACATTTAACTCGGTCCATGGGAGGACCATTGCATTCCCTTTTATAGGCCTAAATGAGCAAGTTGGCCACCCACCATCCAATCAGCTACAATGTTGATCTTAATATGTGTGTCGTCGACTTGGATCTGATTGGCATTTGAGGTCGATTTCTGCAGATCGTGATGATGTTGGAATGGTGGGTCGTCATTACAAACCTGTAATTGGTCAAGATTTTGGTGCCATCATTATGATTGCCATTTGTCATGGCAAGAATGACCCTAAGAAAGGTGGTGATGTCAGCCATGAGGTGAGCGAAATCAGAGGGTAATAATGATATTTTCAAGATGACGGCGGTACATTCCAACTCCAAACCATTTTAACTGAGCTGCCCTGGAAACTCTTTAATTAATCCTTTATGAAACGTAACAATTAAATACCTAGCTTATTATTAACATAATCCAGATTTTTGTCCTAGTAATTTCTGTGGTCAACAAGCTCCATCCTAGGTAAATGCAACATCCATGCATTCTAATGGGTGCATCAGATTTGGATTTTGTTTCTGGACTTCGAGTCTGACTAACTCAAGTATTGCCCTAGCCTGTGCGAAGCGTTCTAATTTGTCAGTTTTATAAAGACTAATGACCCATGACCTTCTACACTGTAATATATCCAATGCCCATTGACGAGCTTTTACAAGCAGCTTATCTGATGGAGCTATGGCATCCACAAGAGACAAAATCCGGGCTTCTTCACCATTCACTCGCTTTGACATCTGAAGAAGCATAGAGGGAGAATTTTATTATATGTATAGGTTAGGAAACTCAAAACACATGAAGTATGAGATTGTATACCAAAATCATATCAAGAGCCTTCAGAAGGTCCATGAGCCGTGGAAGCCTTTGTGTCCCTGAAGCAAATTACACGTTTAAGATCCATTACCATGTAAAATTTTCAACAAATTACAAGCATAAAATCACCAGCTACCACATAACAACTTCAAAGGGAGTCAATTTGAATATCGACTAAAAAATAGTAAGATTCCCAGCCAACAACAAACTAGTCCAGATGAAGGTTTTTGATGTTGTAATCAAAATGAACAAGAACCACCTTTGTGTTTTGAACGATTTTACCATAAGAGGTTACCAATTCCCTTAAATGCACATGCTGAGCCACACCAAGTATATGAATTATGAGTGCATAGAGTATCTGGTTAAACTTGCTTCACTGAAGGGTTTAAATAAAAAGTTCATATCTAGCTCTCAATGTGCCAAAATACACTACAAAACACTACGTGTTGCACAATTTTTCCCAGGGATAGGAATTTTTTTCCTATTTTTTGCACCAGTAGACTTTTGTTCAGGCCAGCTCAAGATCAGCAACGTAGCAGTCCTTTACAGACAACTAGCAAAAGTATCCACGTAATTAGAAGGCAAGTGAATTTGAAGGATTCTACATCGAAATTAAAAATGCTCTCAACTTCTACCCACTCCAGAATTATCACATCGCAGATGTGATAACAGATGAAATACTCAGCATAGAACATTTGTGGTGGGATAATATATAAATGATTAAGATGGTTGAATGAATCCAAAACTCTTTTCCATCCATGAAAATCCAACAGACCTCCTAGCCCATGAATAATCCCAAATTGAAGTTCAGGAAGGTCTAGTTGTGCAGATGAAGCAGATATATAAGCATAGCAGGCCTGAAAATTAAGAACAATAATGAAGTGCTG
>CAIGRB010039139.1:16112-28380 GCA_903798255.1 Fraxinus quadrangulata
TAGGCTTGTAGCAAAAGGGTTTACTCAAAGAGAAGGGATTGACCACACTGAGATTTTTTCACTTGTTGTCAAATATACCTCAATCAGGATTCTACTTGCTATTGTAACATAATTTGACTTAGAATTAGAACAACTTGATGTGAAAACTGCCTTTTTGTAAGGTTCTTTAGATGAAACCATACATATGACTCAACCAAAAGGGTTGAGGTTAAGGAAAAAGGGAACTTTGTGTGTCTCTTGAAGAAATCTTTGTATTGGCTAAAACAGGCCCCTAGGCAGTGGTATAAAAGGTTTGACTCTTTTATACAAGGTTTGAACTTTAAGAAATCTGGTTATGATCTCTATTTTTACTTTAAGAGAGATGGAGAATCTGAATTTTTTATCTGCTCTTATATGTTGATGATATGCTTCTTGCTGGTCATAATTCTATTACTCTTAACATGATTAAAGAAAAATTGAAATTTGAATTTGAAATGAAAGATTTAGGACCAGCTAGAAAATTTTTGGGCATGGAACTTAAAAGGGATAGAATAAATAGGAAGTTGTTTCTAACACAAAAGTCATATGTTGAAAAAGTAGTAAAAAAAATTTCTCTTCATCAATCACCTAAATCTGAAAATGAACACAAAAGAATGATGAATGTGCCATATTCTAATGTTGTTGGATCTGTGGTGTATGTGATGGAATGCTCTAGACCTGATATTGCTTATGATGTGAGTGTGCTAAGCAGATTTATGAGTAATCCAGGTGAATTACATTGGCAATGCATGAAAATTTTGATTAAATGCCTGAAAGGAACAAGTCATTTAGGTTTAGTGTTCAAAACTGATAAAAATAAACTTAAACTAAAGGGTTATGTAGATTCTGATTATGATGGAAATCCAGACAAAAGGAAATCTACAACTGCATATTTTTATGTTATGAATGATACATGCATTAGTTGGAAATCACAATTACAAAAGGTAGTTGCTTTGTCTTCAACTGAGGCTGTAAATGAGGGGTTATGGTTGAAAGGTTTACTAGTTGAACTAGGACTTATAGAAAATCAGGTGGAGCTATGTTCTGATAACCAAAGTGCAATATTTCTGAGTAAAAACCCTGTTTTTCATCATAGGTCCAAGTATATAGATGTTAAGTTTCATTTTATTAGGGATATTATTGATAAAGGCGATATTAAGTTGGTAAAAATACCAACTCAGGTAAATCCTGCAAATGCAGGAACCAAGGTATTACTTATAAATAAATTTTCAGATTTTTTAAGATTATTGAATCTTGAAGAGGACTAATTTTCTGTTTTTGTATGGGTAATAAGAGCAAATGAAGACCTGGACTAAGTTTTAAATCCACATAAGTACCATCTCAAAATGCAGCAAAAGGTGGAGATTGTTGAAGTTGTTTGCTAATTTGGAGCCCACTTATCAATCCATTTTGTCTGGCCCAAATATTGGCTTTGGCCCAATTAATGTACAACAAGAAAAATTCTCCAGAAGCTGGAAAATTAAGAAAGTGAGAGGACTATGTTTGGAAATAAATGAGACTTTTTCAATTAGGTTTTGGACTTCTTATTATTCATTCTTTCTGGACGTACGCAGCTTCTTCTTCTCTTGACTTATTGTTCTCTCTCTGTAAAATTTGATCTCTTAAATCTTTTGTGATTTCTTGTGAGATAGGAGAGTGATTATGAAATCTTGTGTGAGTTCATGGTTCTTGTTGAGTGAGAATGCTGTTATTGTTGAGTTCCTACATTTCTTAAGGGCTGTATATTTGTAACTTGATTTTTGCCTATTTTGGGCGATTCTAGTGGATTTTGAGCTTATTCCTAACGGATGCTCAATGGGGATTAGGCGTTAGAAGTGATCACTGAACCTCGGGGCTTTTGGGTTGAAAATTCTTGTGTTCATTCTTGTTATTTCTGTTGATTTACTTTTCTGTTTTGCTTACAAATCCTAACCACAAACTCGTTTGGGACCAACACTCTGCCATATGCAAATTCGGCTTTCAGCAATCACGGGTTGACTACTCTCTTTTCACAAAGGTTTGTAGATACTCATTTACAGCTATTCTTCTATATGTTGATGATATGATTATAACAGGAAATGATCAAAGGGCAATTGACAATGTAAATAACTTCCTTGCATTTTGCTTCAAGTTAAAGGACCTCGGATTGTTGAAATATTTCCTTGGGGTCAAAATAGCCCGGTCTAAAATGGGAATCTCCATCAACCAACGGAAGTACACTCTTGATATCCTTCAAGAAGCTGGGCTACTCGGGGCAAAACCTACCAAATTTCCTATAGAACAATATCTAAAGCTTACTTCTACTGATGGTGATTTACTTAAAGACCCAACACATTATCGGCGATTGGTCGGAAAATTGATTTACTTGACCATCACAAGGCCAGAATTATGCTTTTCAGTCAACACTCTTAGCCAATTCATGTAAGAGCCTAGAAGATCTCATCTTGACGCTGCTCATCGTCTACTTCGATATTTGAAAGGGTCACCAGGACAATAACTATTCTTTCCCTCAGAAAAGAATCTGAGTTTGATTGGATTTTGTGACGCGGATTGGGCCAGGGTTATTACTACACGTCAATCAGTAATGGGATATTGCTTTTTCCTTGGGAAATCACTTATTTCTTGGAAAAGCAACAAGCAGACTACGATATCTAAATCTTCAGCTCAGGCAGAATATAGGTCTATAGCCTCTATCACTTGTGAGTTAACTTGGATAAGACAATTATTGCAAGATTTGCGCGTTAGTCATACTCAACCTGTGACTTTATTTTGTGATAACTAAGAAGTGATGCACATTGCTGCTAACCTAGTTTTTCATGAGAGAACGAAGCACATCGAGATCGACTGTCACATTGTCCGGTAATGAATTGACAGTGGGAAAATTAAAACAGCATGTATATCAAGCGAAAACCAAGTTGCAGATTTGTTCACTAAACCATTGGGCAAAATTCCTTTTAACACACTTACTCGCAAGTTGGGCATTCTTGACGTACATGCTCCAACTTGAGGGGGAGTATTAAAGGAAACAAATCTCCATATACCAGCATAGAAGGAAATTGCTGTCTGTAATGATTTGTAATTATTATTGCCATATTATTGTTTATTCCATTCCTTATGTAATTGACTACCCCCCCCCTCCCCCCCCGAGTTTATCCTAGGTCTACAACCTTGCAGAACATATATTGATCGGGAACAAATTAAATATGAACATGTGGTGATTATGCAAAAATATTTTGCAATTAAACAAGACACAAGTTTGATCATTTGTCCTTGAGATGAATCCATTCAGTACTATATACACAGTTTTTTGACATTTATATTTCATGATACAACGATAAGTTTTTGTGATAACTTGTATATGCTTCGCTAATCAAGCACGAACTAATCTATAGATCTTTAGACTTTGATCATAAAGTTGTTCTGCTTACTCGCCCTCGAGAAATATATTGTTGGAACTAAGTTGAAATGATGGGCAACGAACCTACTATAAGGTGGTCTTTCTCTCTCTCTCTCTCTCTCTCTCTCACAGATACACATAAAAGTTTTGAGTATCCCTTGAAGCCCAAGCCTAGACCCTCAAGTAGTGGCACGTGTGGTTACATACTCTTCATCCCGTAATATGCTAATTAGGGATAAGCATGGTTCGATTATGACAATTTTTGAACTATTTCCAAATCAAACCATTTTAAACAGTTTGGAAAAATTTCAAACTAGATCAAACCAAACCATTATATTTTAATCTAAACCAATTTTTGCAATTTGATTTGATTTCTAGCCACGATTTAGCAATATAAAAATACATATTTTAAACAAGTGAAAAAATAAATATATTATTTGAAATTTCATTATAACACTTAAACGAAAACATTCTAACCATAGACGTGATAATATTAAAATATTAGTCTCAATACATACTTAAACCAATAAATTAATACGAGGTTAAATTTAAGCTTGCAATTATATTCTAATTAAGGTAAGAAAATATTCTTATAAATATATTATTATTTTCGTAAAGAGCCAATACAAGCTGACTAACAAGTAAATTGTTGAAGTATAAATTGATCTAATAAATAATATATTTTGGACAAAACAATTAAAAAAGTTAGAAAATTTGGGTAACTGGTATGGTTTGATTTCAAGTGAATTTAACTATTGAAAACTAAACAAAATCATTTCCAAACGGTTTGGTTTAGTTTTTAAATGGCTGAAACCTAAACCACGTGAATCCAAATCAATGGTTTCAAAATCGCAATTCCATTTCAGTTTGGCAGATTGACAATTATTATTATTTTTTTTTTTGAATTAATCTATTTGTACAATAATTATTTACAACATTGTTGACAATGTCGATTGTGACAAAAAAATATTGGTTGAAATGATTAATTGTTTTTTAAACTATCAAATGTCATCATGTCACGTGACATGTTATCAACAATGTTGTCAAAATCGTTATATACCAAACATTGTTCCTTTTTTTTCACCCCCAATGCTAATTACCAATTTTTCATTTTCCTACAACTTTTCCACTTCATATTCCAAATTAAATATATATTTCTTAGGTTCTAATTTTTCGTAAATCATTTTATTCAACCAAATATATTTCAAACTTCATCTAGTTAAAGAAAACGCTTTCGGGCCTGGTCCTACTTGGATCAGTTTGCGGAATTGTGGTATAGGCTAGAGATCAGTTTGCCGAATTGTGGTGCAGGCTAAAAACTGTTTATATTCACACCACATTTCTCATTAACATTTATACGTTATCACACTTATATCCTTAACTTTTTTTCTAGTCACATTCTAATTTTTAACATTTGATTATCTCATCTTTAATCATGGGTTTCATCCAAAAATATTGTTAACGTGCTTTAAGATGATGCTCAAATATTTAATCGCATTTTCACATTATTATTTATTTTGCTTATTTAAAAATACAACTGGCAAACAAGTCTTTTTATTCTATATTAAGGAAAATTTTGGAGAGAAATCATAATAAAAAACAATTTATATTAATTTTCATGCCATTAAAATACAATCTAATTATTAAAAAGTGTGGTGTGAATATATTTGACCGAAATTGTTTTTGAAGTTGGCGAGTTGCCTACTTAATAATTTATTTTCTAACGGAAAGTCAATTGAAAACAAGAAATTATAGAGATAATTGCAGCAAAAGCTCCAAATCATTGAAACACTAGTAGATCTTCCCAAAACTTTTGATTTGTTGTAGTCATCACCCTTAACCTTTCCAAACGTTGCAGGTGAAAACCTTTTGAACAGTTTCCATCCACAATTCCGTCAGTTGACAAAAAATTTAACTTTGATCACATTTTTAATATTTTGAAAATGGGTAAAAAAGTAAATTTATATTTATCAAATTAAACAATTAAATTAAAAAAATAAGAAATAAGGGGAAAATAAACACAATCGTCTTCTTCTTCTCATCGCCCACGCCCACGCCCACCCTTACCCCTTTCCCCACCTCAAACCCAAAATCAACCACCCCGACCATCGCCGCCTCTAATTGTTTAGGGTTCATCTTTGCAAAACTACAAAGAAAAACCCAAGAAATATAACATGGATGAAAGTGGAAATTTGGAGTCCAAGATATCAAAAGAATTAAACCTAGAAGCTCAAGCATCCAAGAAAAAGGTAATTTTTTTCAGAGTTTTGAGAAATTGATAGGTACTAAAATTACATTTATGATCGTTTTGGTTAGCAAATTAATTGTTTGTATTATGGATTCCTTAGATTTTTCTTGAAATCAAGAAGAAAAATTCCTAGATTTTCTCTTTTCTGCTTAAAATTTCTTAGGAAGAATGTGGATCAGAAAAATTGTGGTGGAAGTGAAAATGCAAGAAAGTGATAAAAAAAATAGAGAAGTGAAGGACCTCCTCCTAAATTCTTTCGATTTTGATTTTGTGTTTGAGGTGGGGGAAGAAGTGGGCGTGAGCGTGGTCGTGGGCTTGGGGGATGAGAAGAAGAAGACAATTGTGTGCTTTTTTTTCTTTTTCTTTTTTAAATTTAATTAGTTTAATTATTTAATGTGATAAATATAACGTTACTATTTTGCCCCTTTTAAAATGTTAAAAATGTAGTCAAAGTTAAATTTTTGATTAACTAACGGAATTGTGGATGAAAACTGTTAAGAAGGACTTCACCTGCAACGCTTGAAAATATTATAGGTGATGGTTGCAATAAATCAAAGGTTGGGAAAAGTCTGCTAATGTTTCAAACGTTTGGGACTTTTACTACAATTATCCCTTTTTTGTTCAACAATACTACTCCAAGTGCAAATAGTACCAATATGTGTTGACAATATCAACTTATGAGCACATTTTCCACACAACAATTATAACGATAGTTTATAACAAAACAAGTGCAAAAGTGTCATGGATGTTATTCGACGTATGTTGCTTTATTAGTCATACATTTTAAGTACTGTATTCTCATTATTGTTGTGTTGTCTCCATGTACAACCTCAACGAGGACTCATACATTCTCATTTTGGAGACAAAACATACATCTTACAATCGTGGGCAATCATGCTAGCTGAGATTTGTCCGTTGACAGACTTTTGAGTCGAGTGCTGCAATGTGAAAAGGAAAAATTAATAAATGGTTCAATATAGAGTACATTAATATGCGCATTAAAACTTACCGCCCATAAATCATGAGCATCAACAACTGTTGTTGAATTGAGACCTATGTCGGACCAGTAAGCAGTAATAGAAGCTTCTGAAGATCCTCTATTCCATAATGCTACTACAACTCTGTTTTGGCTAAGCGGCCCTGCCCAAACCTGTAAATCGCCGCCCTTAATCTTTTTCCCTTGAACGCCAAGTTTATCTGGCCTCAAAGTGAAAGATCAAACGATTAAATTTGATCATTTGATGTTCAATGTGAGAAACAAAAAAGAAGATTTAAAGTTGTGCAATTCTTCTTACTCACCCTGATTAACTGCAATAACGTCTGGATTACTTAACAATTCCAGGGTAATGTTGTCCATTGAACGAATATCACAACCGATCAACAAAGGAGCCTATAATCCAAGAATGAAGACGTATACATGAAAGTGAACACTTGTTACCAATGTCTGATTAAGGCATGCTTTAATACTAGTAGTGTAGCAAAAAAATTTATAATCCGGTTGTAAGTTTTCGTGTGTTACTTTCATTAATGCCCATATGCTAAAATGGGATCGATATTCTTCTGTAGTCATGCCACCATTTCCAACTTCCAACATATCGGGATCTACAAAAAAAAAAAGCTTCTATTAAGACACTGTTTTTGTGCATTTGATGTTGTAGTGATGAATAAATATCATACGAACAAGAGAGACGCGTCAAGAACTTACCATTCCATCCACCTGGTCCTGCATAAGTAGCCCATTTGTCATTAAGATCTGCCCTAGAAGTCATACTATCAAGACAAAACATTAATTGAAGGGATCCACACGCCAATCCCATGTGACATGAATATGCATGCACCAATAATGTACTTGACTAAGGGTGTAATGTAAAATAATGTTATTTATCACTAACGGTGTTAAATATAAGTTTAAATGTCAGCATATCGTCCTATTAAATGGGTCATAAATCTTTGTATTTAATTGAATATGTAATTTAATGTTAATAAACATCAATGATGTTAAATAACATTACTTGTGTAATGTTAGATAAGCCGTTCAAGCCCGGCACAGGCCAACCCATCTTGTTCACGGACAGGCTCACTGTGCCAAGCAGCATCCATATGCCTCCGGACCCATGTGGACCACTTTAAAACATTGTCCAACAGCCTCTAGTGGACTAAAATTGGAAATGGGATTGATGTAAGAAACCAAGGCACAGGAGAATGAGTAATGAACAATGCTATGCCCACAGAAATCAGACATAATACACACAACAGGTGGGCCCCCATTTTTTTGGCAATATTTAATTCAAGTGGGCAAGCCTCCCATGTGAGTGGAATTCAAATTCATGTACAAAATCTGATTTTTTTTCTTGTATCTGCAGCATTTTTCGAGTATAATAGCTTATTTAATCAGTTTGACTATCTTTGGTTAGTGACAGGCTTGTGTCAAATGACCGGAACATGGCCATGCCTAGCCACACAATTTTCACAAAACATGGAACTTTCATCGGCCAACCGGTGACCCAGATTCCGGCTGGCGAAATGTGGGTCGCGCGGGTCCAGTCGAGCTTAATGAGGAGCTTTGTTAGTTCACCTGTCCCATTCATCAGAAATGTCTCCAGTAGTTCTCCAGCTGTTCCCAATAGATTTGGCCCAAGTTGCAGGATCTTCCTCCCCCCTGTAATTAAGAGAACAAAGTACAAAATAGTCTGATGAATCTATATGCATCAACATATGACAATACCCCTTCGCTACTACAGAAATAACTCACCATTCACATAGAGAAAAAAAGATGGACCTTCCCGAATTCAGTAAAGCATTCGTCATTACAGGATACCTATTTCACCAGACGAGAAACCGGAAATGAACTGTCACGAGTTTTACAAATATAGATAACATCAAATGTATTGGTGTGACAAATTAATACCTTTCCTTAGGGCTTGTGCCATTATTGTCACAATTATCATACTTCAAGTAATCAATCCCCTGTTTATGGAAAATAAACCAGTATAGCATTTCATCACAAATATAATACAAATGCAGATTATAAGATTATACAGACCCAAGAAGCAAAAGTTTTGGCATCCTTTTCTTCAAATCCTAGTGAACCGGGCATTTTTTTACTGCAAGTCTGAATTCTGCAAATTAACACCACCAGTACAATCCATTAATAGAAAGAGCATATTTTGTTTGTTGCACTAGATAAGTAGTTACTCACTCACCCAGCATCGGAGTATATCCCGAGCTTTAAGCCTTTACTATGAACATAATCAGCCAGTGCTTTGATTCCGGAGGGAAATGTTGAAGCTTTTGGAACAAAATTCCCCTGCCATTTATATTATATAAATCACAGAGAATAATGAAATATGAAGAAGAAAACTGCTATTGAGATACCTGAGAATCTCTATCCAATTCAGCCCAACAATCATCTAAAAAGACCAAAGATCAATAGTCATTTCAAAAATAATAATAAAGGCAAAACTGACATCAAAATCATACCTAGGTTTATATATTCATATCCTAGTGCAGCAAGCCCAGTTGACACCATGGCATCAGCTGCCAAAAAAACGAAAGAACCTATCTATTAGCAAATTAATTGGTTAACAAAAGGTTCAATTAATGACTCACTCACCTGTTTCCCTAATCAACTTCTCTTCTATGTCACAATGAAAATGATTCCAGCTATTCCACCTGATGTGTTGACCACTTTACAATTTCAAAACACATTCCATATTTATACCAAACAAACAGAAAAAAAAAATCTATATATACGTTACCCCATTTGAGGTGTTAGGCCAAGGCCATTTTCAATTAGCTTCTTCCGAAATTGCACTCCGGGTCGAGCCCATGTCGTGTCAGCACCTAATAAGATCGCAACAATCACTACTACTCGAGCCATTACAGAACAATATCGGAAACTATTCATGATGCTAAGACACTTGATGGAGAGGAAAGGAGAGGAGCTTTATATATATGAATAGAAATTATAGTAACCCCCTCCAATGAGTATTGCTGCTGAAGTTGGACGTGTACGTCAAGGCAAGCTTTCGGTGGATATAGAAAATAATAGCTAGCTATGGTCAGGATGTCATTAATTATATCAATATTTGACTCATCTCGTCTATTGACCCTCGTCGGTCTTCTTTGTTTTGATATTTGGCAGTAGATGGAGGAATTAATTACTATACTGCAGAACCATTTATATTTGTATTGTTCGAGTCTTACGCACAACAATCTTGTCTCTATGTCTAAAGGACGTAACACTTGAGTTTTCATCGTCAGACGCTAGCTGGACCGTTGTATGTCCAAAAGGAAAATTGCACAAATAGTCCTAAACTTATTTGATCCAAATTCTTCCAATATGGGAGGACAATTTTGTCCTTCTTCATTGCACCACTTGAGAAGGACCATCAACCAATAGATTCACGAGGTAAATGCGACAATCAAAGAATTACAACTACATTCAGTCAGTTAAGGACCATTTGTGTAGATTTCCCATTCTTTAATTTCCTTTCAACCAAATTTCTAGAAGTTGTTGTCTTTCTTGTTGTTGGGTCACTTCTGCATCGTCACGTCACTGCTCTTCTTGTTGATATTCCTCTTCATCTCAATGTACTTTTGGTATGCAGTGCCGTGAATAATCGGCACCCCAGAAAGTACGTTCTTGATTTTATTACCCAATCATGCTGACGTAATATTACACGATATTCTATCATTGAACTGTTTAAAATACAGTCAACTTTTTTATCTAATCATCTACTGACATCTACACTTCTGTCACTGCATCTATCAAAATCCTTCTGAAAAAGTGGCATAGTCCTTTATTACCATGTCTTGATCTTAGATTATTAAATCGAGAGTATATATCATTTAAAATTGTTTTCTGTAGTTGAAAAGTTGAGAAAGAAAAATACGAGTCAAATATCGTGATTGAAGCAAAATTCTAGATGGATTTGATTACAAATTTTATTGAATAATCAGAAACAACTAAGCTCTAATTAGTTCTGTAGTAAGAAAACTAAACTATACAAAAAGACTTGTATCCCCAATTAAAACAATTAATTAAAGAAACACGAAAAAATAATCAATAATAAAACAATTGATAAAATCACTTTCTGGTTGCATCATTGATCATATCCTAAACCATTGCATTATGAATTTGTTTTTATTGTGTTAGGTAGCCTACTGTCTAATTAAATTATTAAAGTGTATATTATCAATGGTCCCCAACCTTTACCCTAGCAGCAGTTTTTTACTCAATTTTCATTTCGTAACATTTATATCTTTAACTTTTGAATAATTAACAGTGTTCCTCCTAAAAGACAATTTTATCATTTTCATTAATTAAAAAAATAAATGTTATTGAAAGGACAATTTTGCCTCATTAAATACAAAAATGGAAAAAGGAAGAAAAATTCAACCATCCCATCGCACCCCAATCAATTGTTACAGCTGTTGTTGAATTGGTGTGATTAGTGTATTTTATATACTTATTTAGGTCCCTCTAAAATAATTTACTTACACTTCGGGTGTTATAGCCGATATCTATTAAGTTTTGGTTTGTTTTGTTTTGTTTGTTGAAATCCTCTATTTCAAGTTACATTGGTGAAAATGACAAGAAATTGAGGTTTTGAAGTGATGATCAGGTGTAAAGCGTTTGAAGATGAGAAAGAACAGAACATTAATAAGAACCAGTGTTTTGGAGTGGTATTAAATATTAGAAGAGAAAGTTAAAGAAAAAGCAAAACGAGCCAAAATGCACACGAGGTGGAAAATTAGAGAAAAAATAATTTGCTACAAAAATCTCCACAAGGCGAATGATATACTATTCGAAAGATAATTGAATGAGGAGTTCAAAACTTTTTACGGATCACGATTTCGAGATTTCTACAAAAAGTTATGCACGAATTATTGAAGACCGTCAAGTGGAAATTAGAGAAAAATTACTACAAAAATCTCCACAAGTCAAATGATATACAATTGGAAAGATCCGAAGCAACGGGCAAAACCTACAAGCAAGCTACAAGCTCGTTGGTTCGAGCTTCCGATTGAAAATCCACTTTTAGACTTGTTTTGATGTGATTTTATAGGCAAACTCGATATTTGACAGTCAAATCTTCTAGGTTTTGAGAAAACCTATACATATATACATACATACATACATGCATACATAATGTGAGAGAGATTACAAGTCTTGGAGGAACTAGAGTGAACTTTGGAGGCTAAAACACAAAAATACTCTCTCAATCAAAGAATTCATAACTCGAGTTTGTCGTTCAATGAAGAAAAAGAAAAAGAAGGAGAATTGTTCAAGAAGACGAGCTACTGAAAGAATTCGAAGATCAAGAAATTTCTTCTATTTATTGTATTGTCTATAATTTGGGTGATGTAATGTATATCTTATGTGTTTGTAGAACTCATTTATGGTGTCATAGATTTATCAATACTAGGATGATGGTGATAAGCCCTTGTTTGGGCTCCATTTTAATAAAAATTTGGTAGAAAATGAGTTTTGGAATAGTGATTTTTTGGAGAATGTGTGTAAAAAATAAGAAAAAGATTTTGATTTGCGTGCAATATTATTTTATGGGAGAATGTATAGTTAAAAATAAGTTTTGAAAAAA